>PVLD010018708.1:0-29583 GCA_004027595.1 Dinomys branickii | reverse complement strand
TATTCACAGGGTCCTGCCTCAGTATCTCAAGGCATGGCAAAGGGGAGTGGATCTGGAGGCAAGAAGCTGTAAATTGATTACAGGCACACATACGTGCTGCTACAGAAACGTTAATATACTTGATTCTGGAGTGCCATCTTATACTACCTTGGCCGGTGTTGCCTATACACGTGGTATACACACTGTTCTGCCTTTATGCAAGCTAAATAATTCTGCAATGTGTCAGGACCTCGTTAAGGAAATGTGGACTAGTATAGTACTACTTTGTTGTTAACATATGTTGTAAACCTTGATGTACACATTCTGAAACTTTGGGGGGAAATATGCCTCAAGGTCTTGTCTGCCTATGATCAAATCTGATGACCATTTGGTATCAAGCTTGAAGCAATGAGATACCTGTGCATCTAAGTACTTGTTTGAGAAGAGGCTAGAGTGAGGAGATAAGCCTTGGCTCAGCTTGCATAAGGCTTTTACCACAAACATGACTTTTTTGTTTTGCTGTCCTAGAGGTTGAACCCAGGACCTCATGCATGCTAGGCAAGCATTATACTACTGAGCTAGATCCCTAGCTATTTTTGTTTGTTTGTTTGAGATGTCTCACTAAGTTGCTCAGAATCCCACTACACTTGAAATCCTGATGCCTCAGCCTCGCAAGGAGCTGGAACCACAGGCATTTACCACAGAGACTGGCTTACATAGGGTTTTTTTTTGGCGGTACTGGGGATCGAACTCAGGACCTTGCGCTTGCTAGGCAGGCGCTTATTCCACTGAGCTATATCCCCAGCCCCCTGGCTTACATATGGTTTGTTAATACCACTGAGCTTCTGGTATCTCATTCAATAATGTTAGCATTCTTTCTCTTAAGGGAGGATATGATTTTAAAGGACATAAACCTTGAGTTAATCGCCATAGCTCCAACAGGGGCTGCAAGCTAAAATATCTGTATGGGTTGGGAATGAAATCTAGATGAGAGAAGTATGCAGATTGCTATGGTTTGAATGTCCCCATTAAAACTCATATTAAAATTGAATCACCGTTAAGAGCTGCTAAGAGGTGGGATCAGGTGGCACTGTTAAGAGGTATTGGGTAAAGTATGTTATATTCACATACAAAAAAAAAGGTGTTTGGGCCTGGAGACTGCCTGGAGGCATGGATCAACGTGTGCATAGATTAATGGATTAGTGAGGTTACTGAGGGAGTGGCTGTGTTATGAAAGGGAGCCCTTTCTGGCTTCCTATTTCTCACCAAATGACACCCTCTGTCATGATCCAGCAGGAAGGCTCTTACGAGATTCCAAGCAGATGACACCATGCTTTTAGACCTCCAGAACCATAAACTAGATAAACCTCTTTTCTTTGTATACTAGTCAGGCTCATGTATTCTGTTACAGCAACAGCAAATAGAGTAACACAGATACGACACATCTGAGAGTGATGGGGCTGTGAAAAATCATAGAGTACATGCTTCATATAAAGAAGACAGTTGCGGCTGGGCATCATAACTGTGAGTGCAGCTACTTGGGAGACTAAGGCAGCAGACTTGCAAGTTAGATGCCATTCACTGCAACTTAGTGAGACACTGTCTCAAAATAAAAAGGGTGGGGTGTAGTTCAGGTAGAACACTTGTATAAGGTCCCGGGTTCAAACCTCACTACTGCAGGAGAGAAAAAAAATAGTTGCTTTTTAATTCCTGCATATTGCTGCCATGTAGATCCAATAGTCAGACATTCTAATTTTGCAAGAGAAGCTGGAAATGTATAGGTTTTAAAATGTGAAACTGTGATGGGTGTGGTGGTGCATGCCTGTAACCCCAGCCCTGGAGAGGCTGAGGCAGGAGGACTGCCGTGAGTTCAAGACCAGCCTGGGCTACATAATGAGCTCAAGACAGTCTGAACTGAATAGCAAGACTTTCTCACCGGAACTGTTAAATTTTAAAACAATAAAAAAAGCAAAAGATAAACATACACATGGGAGGGGGGATCATATTCAGCTTGTGACTCCTATTTGTGTCCTATATGCTATGCCTTGGGCTGGGGATATAGCTCAGTGGAATAAGTGCCTGCCTGGCAAGCACAAGGTCCTGAGTTCAATCCCCAGTACCGCAAAAAAAAAAAAAAAAAAAAAAAAAAAAAAATATATATATATATATATATATATATATATGCCTTGTGGCAGGTGTAGGACTTTTGCAGTCTTGGACCTCGGTGAACCATGCCTCTGTATTTATAGCTTTCTATAGAATCTTCCCACACTGACTATGGACTTGGCTACATGACCTCCCTTAGCCAATAAGCCATTGGTAAGAGTGCTACTATCAAAGGGTTGATAAGCACTTGCTCACTGATGCTTGTCCTCCTTCAAACTACTATGCAGAGGCTTGAATGATAAAAAGTCCTGTGGAAAGAGAGGTCCTGGAGGATGAGAAATCATTTTGAATGAGTTCCCAGCTGACTGCAGCTCCATGTGTTACCTCCGATCACACCATGTGGGCCCAGCTGAGCCACCCACACGACTGTAAAAAATAATAAACCATTGTTATTCTAAGCTGCTAAGTCTAAGGGAGGTTTGATATGTTGCAATAGGTAACTGAAACAAAGGTCATTTATCCTAACCTTCTTGTTTTATTACTGAGGTTTAGATAGGGAGAGGAGTTTGGAGAAATTCAGATAGCAAGTTAGTGGCAATAACTTTCCACTCTTTCTTCCAATTTTCCTGGTAAAAATCACTTCATAACTACTATGAAATTCCAAGTATCTCCAGGGAACTTACACTGTGTCCTGAATGTGTACAGATTACTGTAATAACTTGGCCTTGAAAATGGAAAAGATTTCTAGGTCATCCAGTCACTTCACTTTACAGATTCAGAGAATGCAGAAACACTTTAGAGGAGAGCAGCCTCTGACATCTGGAAGCTGGCCTGGTAAAATCGGCCAGGTCTTAATGTCACTGGACAAAAGTTTGGCCCTTTGAGCTAGGCCTCGTGCTCTCCTGTAGAAGAGAAACAGTTTCACAGAACGTCAACACTAGATAAGGCCATTCTATGACCATAATCACTCGAGACACAAACAAGGCCACTTTATAATCATGTCTGAACTCAGATAAAACATGAATACTGTCCTAACCACAAAAAATGAAAAAATACTCTAATTGGGCAAATACCAGGGGCTGCTGCTTAGATAAGATTTATTGAGATGTCCATTCATACAATTGTCTCCACTTCGTGACATCTCTCCAGAGAGACGTCTGTGCTTCCTTAAACCTTCTCCCAAGTTACCTGACAATTCTTTTTCCTGGTAGAGAAAAATGAACTCAAGGCCTTCACACTGAGTTACATCCACAAGCCCCTTCCCCCATTTACTTTTTATTTTTGAGACAGAATCACTAAGTGGCTCAGGCTGGGCTTGAACTTGCAGTTCTCCTCACCTTCCAGAGTGCTGGGATTACATATGTGTATCACCATGTTTGGTTTCACCTAGCAACTGTCACCTTGAGATGCACCAAAATTCCTCATGGTGCGTGTTTTCCCGCACTGCAACTAGCAATAAACTCAGTTTATTAAACTCAACTACCAGTGTGTTGCTGCGGGTGGATTTTTGTTAGAGGACACTGAGCTGGCGAAATTCAGAGTTGAAGGCAGAGTTCCCTAGGAGTTTCCAGTTGTGTTCCTTCTTAGCACTGTTACTCTTCTGGTTAATGTTTGCTTCCCTTCTCGTTGGAATTAAAACTCCATGAGAACAGGACCCTGGTCAGATTCTCAGTGCTTTGCACAGTCAGTACCCAGCAGAGGCTGGATGGTTAAAACATAAATATTTTCTGAACGAAGGAGTAAAGGGGTTCAATCGGCACAGGTAACCAACCTTTCATCCCTCAGCTCCTTCCAGTTCGTGTGGCATACAAACGGTACATCTCCATACACTGCCTCTTTCCCAACAAAATCTCCAAATTTCTTTCTCCTGGAAGCCTAACCTCTTAGATCCTCTCCCTTGCCCGTTTTCTGGCTCGCGGTCCCTCTCTCATACTCAAACCTCAAGACTGTCTTCCTAACGCACCCACCACCGGTCTACAACATCTGCCCCTACCACACGAAGCACTTGCAAACTGCCGGGGTGCTAACGGCGTGGAGTGGGCGCTGCAGACACCGACAGCGCATGTGCAAAAATTGGTCGCAGACGCAAGATCTCTGTCAAGTAAGGAGTTGCCTTGAGTTTCCGTCCCGGTTTAGGCAGCCGTGGGCTGTCAGGAAGTCAGGAAAAACGAGCCGGAAAAAGAACCAGCGCGCAAGGCTTTCTGGGACCTGTAGTCGCGGTGCTTCCAAGGTCTCACCCTGAGCAAGCCCTTAAATCTTCAGGTCTGCACTCGCAAGATTTACAGTCCAGCGCTCCATAGCGCTCAGAATTCAGTCTCGGGCTGCCAACAGAAAGTGGTCCGGGATCCACTTTGTGTTCCCACAACGCCCTGCGGGGCTCGCGGCGCCTGCTGGGAGTTGTAGTCCTTGCTCTGCGTACTGCGTTCGCCGAGGGGGAGGGCGGAGCTGCCGGCGGCCCGGGCGGGCTGGCAGCTAGAGTGGGTGCGAGAGCTGCCTCCGCCTCTGCCGCCTCCGCCGTCGCCTCCTCCGCCCGGGCCGTTCGCTGCTGCGTGGGGAGAGCGAGGCGGGGCCGCCGGAGCCGCCATGGAGCCCGACTCGGTGATTGAGGACAAGACCATCGAGCTTATGGTGAGTGCGGCCCGCTGGACCGTCCGTTCTTCCGTCCGCCTGGCCCCGGCCGGGCCTGCCCACCTCAGCGTCCCGCGCGAGGCCAGCCCCAGCCCTTCCTGGTCGCCTCGGCCCAGGCTCGCGCCCCCCGCCTTCCTTGGCCTTGGGCCCGGCGCGGTTCCTCCTAATCCCTCGAGATCTCAGGCCGGCTTCAGCCCGGCCCCCTCCCTGCCCCTCGGATCTCCCCCTCCTTTCCCGTCTCCGGGCCCGTTCTTCGGACGACCCTTGCACGGTTATGCAGCAGCTTTAGGTCACCCTTAGTTTAGCATCTCATCCTCCTTCTGTAGGAGGGGGAGCTCCCCTTCACCCGTATTTCTCCGGCCCAGGCCCTCACCGCGCTTCCAAGCCCCGCTCAGGCCAAAGAGATGGTGGTGGGAGGGCGCAGGGAGGAGAGCGGCTAGGGCCTCTGCTTCCCAGAGGGGTCTCGGCACCTTCCCCCCACCTTCGGCTGTGTGGATGCCGAGATAGGCCCGCAGGGCTCCGGTGGGGAGCTCTGGGATTTGAAGCTGTGACGGATAAGGGGCCTCCCTCCCCGGCCCTGTGGTGTCAGGCTTCTCGGACAAAGCAGTTTCCTACCCGGCGGTGAGGGCTATTTGCAGAGCAAGGCTCCAGGTATTCTGGATTCCATCCCCCAGGAAAGGGGCAACCGTAACTTAACGTTTTCCAGAACTGCTTTGAGAAATGGGGGAGGAGGAGGAGAAAGTCGTCCTCATCACTGCCACCAGTTTTTTCTTTAAAAAAATAAAGGAAAAAAGAAAAAAAGAAAAGAAAAAGACAAATGAAGGATCTCGCCCTCGCTCCCCGATCCGTTTTCTGGTAGAAACCATTAGTAGCCAGGCTAGCACCGCTGGTCCGTGGACGCCTGCGATACCTTTCCTCCTTCTGACTTGTAGCCAGGGGGAATTTTTAGAAACAGGACTGAGTCTATGAGAGAGTGGCTAGTGAAAGTGAAGAGTTTGCTAATTGGTGGACGATTTGGCAGAAGAAATAAAACATGGTAGGTATTACCTGCCAATTTGAACATTAGGGAAATAAGACTGGACTCTGGAGAGTTGAGAGGAAGTCTTTACCTCGGCAAATGGACATTCACAGGTTTCTTCCTGTGGAAACCTTGACAGTTTCTTTGTATCTCCGCTAACACAGTAACAACTTTACTCGAGTTGAGAGGAAAGGTGAAAGAATTTACTTCACCTAACGCAATGTTGTCCTAGCCAGATTTTCTCCAGTGTGAAAATGTTTGTTGAGTCAATGATTCCACTGGGTAGGGATGGTGACATGAGAGCCACTTCCCCCATTTAACACTATAAATAATAGATGGTGACACTGAAAGTCTGTTGGATAGCTGCATGGTTTCTGTGGATGATGGTATCTGGGGAGTTGAGATGCATATTTTAAAAATGGAGGTACGGTAGCATAAATACTGAGGTAGCTTAATATTTGCTGTTCTTTGTATAATTCACAGGATCGGACTTCTACTGTTCTTGAAACCTGGGAGATGGGGGTGGTCTGGTGTACTTTCTGATTTTTGTTTGTGTGTGAGTGCTTGTGTGGTTGTTTTCATTTATGGAGCACTTCTTTCCAGCATTTTCAAACTGTGGTCAAGAATTTGATATTCTGCAATTTTTGTAGTGATTATTTTGGTAATATATCTTAATTGGAATGATGTATATTACATATTCTTAAACATGTACAATACATTACTTAAAACGGAGTATTTCTGAAATGTAAGCTGGTATCTCTATGAATATGAAATAGGCTGTTCTGTGCTTCTTCCATTTCCATTCATTTAAAAAGAATAACTAAAATGTCTTTATTTCAGATGAATTAGAAGAAATACAGTGTAACTCAAGTCAGTGCCTGTGAGTGTATGGTTAAAAATCTTAGGCCTAAATTTAATGACTTTTTGTGTTCATAACTTAAAAAGTTTTTTTTTTTTTTTAGGCCTGGGGTGCAGCTCAGTGGTTAGCATGCATGAGGCCCTGAGTTCAATCTCCAGTACCACAACCACCAAAAAGAAGTTTTAATTTTATATGATAGTACTTGTCTCTAGTCTGAAAAGAGATTTTAAGTATTTAAGGACATTACAAACTAGGATTTAAGCTAAGATTCTTAGAAAATTTAACAAAGAATTTTGTAGTTAAGGTCAATTAAAGAATGGCTTTTCATTTAAGGATTTTGATATTTCCTGAAAGGGATAGTTGTTTAGACTTACAGACAACTCTTCATAAACATATATAATATGTATTTACTTTAGTATAGTAAGGTAGGATAGGTGCTTAACTACTGACAAAGTAAATCCAGTATCAAGTGCAGGAATGGTGATACCTTAAAATCCAATTGCTTTGGTTTTCTGTATTTGCTGACATCTAAATCATGCTTTCCAAAAGCAGGTAAAAATATTTTTAATATTTTGGTTTCAAAATAACATGATTGAAGCAGAGGAAGGGGTTAAATTGATGGTTATCTCAACCTTACAGCATGAAATATTTTAGATTTTTATGAGTCAGCTTCAGTACTCAAATGTTTGTGATTGTGCTGCCTGTACTAGTTTGGTACTTAATAGTTAACAGGATTACTTTCATGTGATATTCCAGAATGTACTATAGTAAAAGGGGAAATAGACTTTTTCGTCATCTCCATTTCTTAATATTTATACCTCTACTTTCTTTGATTTTTTTTTTTGAGAAGGTTCTTTTCTTTTCTCTATGCAGGCCTTAGCATCTTTCAGATGCTAGGCAAGTACTTCAGGGCTGTGCTGTAACTTCTCCCATATATTGCACTTCTGATTGGTAGGAAATAAAGCTAGTTACAGTTGAGATCGGGGGTAGTATAGCTTAATGTATGTAGAGTGTGTGATTTACATGCCTGTTTGGGTTTAATCCTCAATACCATAAACAAACAACACAAAAAACAACAAAAACCAACCAAACAAAAAACCTAGACAATAAGAACATCTGCAAATTTCCTACCTCTGTGACTTTTATTCTTACTTGAGGCCTGGGTGTACAAAAGTACGTCTCCCTCTGACCTGCATAGGATTAAGACTGTGAGCTCTTTTCTTTTTCAATACGGAGGACTGAAGTCAGGGGTTTGAGTGTGCTAGGCAAGTGCCCTGCCACTGAGTTACATTCTCAGCTCTTTCTCTTTTTTAAATTATATTTGAGACAGGGTCTCACTATGTAGTTCAGAGTGGCCTTGAACTCACTATGTAGCCAAGGCTGGTTTTTTTTTTTTTTTTTTTTTTTGTCTTTTTGAGACAGAGTCTCACTATGCAGTTTAGACTGGCCTTGAGCTCACTTTGTAGCCCAGGCTGGTCTCTTAAGTCACAATGATCCTCCTGCCTCAGCCTCCTGAGTGCTGGGACGTGTACCACCACGCCTGGCCCAAGGCTGGCTTTGAACTCAAGACAATCCTCCTGCCTCAACCTCCCAAGTGCTAGGATTACAGGCATGCTAGGATTACAGGCATGCTAGGATTACAGGCATGCTAAGATTACAGGCATACCTGGTTTAGCTTTCTTATTTTTTGAGACAGGATCTTGTTGTCCAAGCTCACCTTTGAATTTGTGATCCTTTGATCCTCCTTACTCAGTCTGGAGAGTATCTGGGATTGCAGATATGTGCCACCATGTCAGACCAAAACTGATTGTGACAACTGAATTTACAATTACCATGAGAGAATAATTTAGCCACCATATGACTTTCATGGCCATATATTGGCCGAGTACTATACCTACCTGTGGGCCTGTTTTTCAAACTTTTTGCTTGAGTAATACCAGCTTTATTATGAATGAGGTAGAAAAGTAGTAATTTATTTTGTACATATACTGAAAGTATCAGGATATATCTAGTTTAGTGGGCTTCACTGGGAAGAATGGAAGAACTGCATTATATATCATTTATTAACTCTTGATTAGAAATTTGAGTTTATGTTCAATCACTTATCACTAGCCTCATCACAAAAGGTGCTGAATGGAAGGGAGAGATGGTTAGTCCATTTTGAAAGGTAGCAGAACTTGATTTTAAAAGTTTAAGAATAGTAATCCTGTCTCATCTAGAGGTATGAACAAATCTCTTCCTTACACAATGGGCATTTTATACTCTGTTATTACTGTTGAATAATTCTCGTCTGCTAAGTGACCTTGAATGAGTCATTTCCTTTCTGTCTTATCTCATGTGGCTATATTACTTGTGGAATGAAGTAATATAGGTTAAAATACATTGGCCTTTATTAGGAAGGTGTACTATAAATATAATTTTTAGAGCTGTTAAGGTATAGGCAGGCCATAAGACCAAAGAGATGTAAAAAACTGATGTTATTGGAGTTTTCTTTCTTTTCTTTTTCAATATATATATTTTTTCAGTCTCATTGTTGACTTATTTTTTTGTCTTTTTGAGACAGGGTCTCACTATGCAGTTTGGGCTGGCCTTGAGTTTACTCTGCATCCCAGGCTGGTCTCCAAATTGCGACAGTCCTCCTGCCTCAGCCTCCCGAGTGCTGGGATTACAGGGGTGCACCACTACACCCAGCATTTTTGACTTTCTCAGTGGTGAAAGGGGAATGTTTGGTGACTCCATTAAGAAACTGGAGTTTTGCTGTTATACTCACACCTTCAGTGGTGTGCTAATTTACCAAGTGTAGGTTAAAGAGATGGAGGTTTCAGTAGGGCCTACATAAATAAACCACATTTATATTTCTAGACTGGATTGAACTGCCTAAAGAGGCTGTGGCTCAAATATATCAGTCTTTGCCTGTGATTTTTGAGTAGGTTAGATTTCCTTGCAGTGTTGACAAGCATAAACATGTTCCTACACATGTGTCTTGGCACTCTTGGTCCCTGACTGCTATAATCTCTACCCTGAAAACTGAGATAGCCAGCGAAATTATGAGGGTATTGCATAGATTCACAGTACAGCACATACATCTTGCTGAACAGGGCTGTTTGGGCCAATAAATTCTAGAAACAGTTTTTTTTTTTGAGAGCTCTCTGGGTTCCTAGGTTTCATCTTGTGTTATTTCCAGTTTTTGAGAAGGAATGAATGCATTTCTGAAAATTGCAATGATTACACTTCTAGTCTCCCATCTGACTTTTCCTCCCACTTTTCTAGAGTTACCTCTATGATTGAGCCACACTGCTCCCACTTTGCTTTGTCACCTGGTAAGGCCATTTATTGAAGGCTGCTGATATTTACTAAAAGGACTTAATGGTTTGCTCTCTAGCCAAATAGGCTTAGGTGACATCTCAGTAATCTTTTTTGCTTATACTAATAATGTGTCAACTCACAGAAACAATCGATGCCACCTCTTTTGATGTCAGTTTATACTGTGGTGGGAGATACCAGCTTGTTTTGTTTGCATGATAATCATTGTTAAGTGGAATGAATTCTGGGACTTGGAGGTACTTAACATACTCTGCACTTTATTGTAGTTGCCTGATTGTGTTCCCTGTGAAATGATGAACTCGAGGAAAGAGATAGAACCTTACTTACCTTCCTCTGACACACAGCTCTTCTATACACATTGTGTTCTTGTCAGTGTTCAGTAAATGTTAAATTGAATTCTAGGTGATTCTTTTCTTTTTTTTTTTTTTTTGCGGTACTGGGGATCGAGCTCAGGACCCTGCGCTTGCTAGGCAAGCGCTTATTCCACTGAGCTATATCCCCAGCCCCCTAGGTGATTATTTTCATGCGTTATGGCCTTCTGCCTTTATCTTTACTATCTTTCTGGAAAATTTCATTTAATAATTCTCAAAATAATGTTGATAATTTTAATGTGTGTATGTCCTGCTGAGTATTATAGACACTTGTAGTTGTGTCTAAACCCCCTTTCCAGAAGCTGTATCTAAGTGATCCTTTTACTCTTTCACAATGCACAGCACATGAGTGCTCAATATTCACTGATTACATTTAATGTTAGGGTCCACCCCCCCCATGCTGTGAAATCTTTTAAGATTCCTTTTGATAACTTTAAGACAAAAATGGAGATGAATATAGAAGAATGTCTGGTAAGTGTGGTGTTCTTCACATAGGGACATCCATAGACATTTTAACCATTATTTACAGACTTACACATGCAGATTGATTTGCATATATCCTGCACTGGTTTTTAGCAAAGTACTGGGGAAAGCAAGGTCTTTTTATATCTGTTGTGAATTCGTGAAACAATTCATAAGCTCTAAGCAGAGTCATTTGTTTTTAAAAAGCTGGGTTTAGCTGGTCGGTAGTGGTGGCACATGCTTGTAATCCCAGCACTTGGGAGTCTGAGGCAGGAGGATTGTTGCAAGTTCGAGACCAGCCTGGGCTACAAAGTGAGCTCAAGGCCAGCCTGAACTGCATAGTGAGACCCTGTCTCAAAAAGACAAAAAGACCAAAAAAAAAAGCTTGATTTAACTAGCAGAGAGGGTATGTATGGCCTGCTGTTCAATGGGACCACCTGAGTTTGTATTCCAACTCTGGCACTGTGTGTCCTTAAAAGAAACCTTTTTGTGGTGTAATTTAACTATGTGTAAAAATAAGAAAAATAAATATTGCTGAGTTGTTGGGAGGATTGTGAGAGAGATGTATGTGAAAGAACTTTGCAGATCCTTGCTTTTCAGCAAGTGCTGGCCTGATTAACTGTACCAAGTACTATAGGGACCATGTTTTATAAAGCAAAATCAAGACAGATGGTGTGGAAAGTTTAAATTTTTTTCTCTTTAGTTGTGCATGGATTTATTTGTAAAGCTTTACAGAGGCCTAACATTCAGTTGCTTTTAGCCCCATGCATTTAGTGAGCCATCTTTCAGGGGAAAGGATTAAATCATGCAGTGTCAATACTGGCTTGGAAAATCTGGAAGGTACTGTTAGTTACAGTTGCTAAGAACTACCATTGTGGCCTGATTTAGAGGTGTGCTATAACAGAGAACTCACACAGTCTTGTTTTAGGTATCTTAGAAAGAGACTAATGATTAATGTGCCCGAACAGTGAGCATTCCTATTTAATGATTGTCCAGTTTAGACTGGAAGATTATGATTTTTGATCTTATTCTTCATAAAGTGAGTAATTTAGGCCTTAAACAGAACAAGCAAGATTTTCTTTCGGGTTGCATTGTTGTTCAGTGAAGTAAGTTGACAGTATGGGGGGAAAAAACCTGTTGGTCAGGAAAGAGCTTGTTATCCTTTGTTAAGTTTCTGCTTGATCACAATTGCTTAACAGGAAGTTTGTCTTCGTAGGCAAATGAGAGACAGACCAGGAAGACCTGACAATCCAGTAGAGTATCTTTAACCTTGATCTTACTGTTTTAAAAAACCCAAAGATTGTAGAGTTTTGTGATGCCAGCAGGCAGCATTTTTAGGAAAGTCTCTCGTGGTTAGTCAAGATCTTCACTGGTTGGAGAGCTGTGAAGTAGAAACATAGGGATGTTAACAAGGAAAATGAAAAAAAGGAAAATGTTAACAGTCAAGTGTGCAAATATAAGAACAATGAATGTAGAAAAATCTAAAGGAGAGCTCTATTACTAAGAAAAAGGAACTCAAGTACTTTATTGTTTTGCGGGGAGAGGATTGAACCTAGAGAGTGCTGAGCTGCAACTCCAGCCTTTTTAAAATTTTTTTTGAGATAGGGTCTTCCTAAATTGAGCAGGCTGGCCATGAATTTGAGATCCTCCTCCCTCAGCTTTCCTAGTAGCTGAGAATACAGGTGTGTGCCTCTGCCCAGCTTAATTTTAATTTTTTAACTGTTAAATTGAGAACTTTTTTGAAAAACCAGTTGAGAACCAGTTGAGAACTAATAATGAAGTATTCATTAACTCTCTGAAATTACTACTTGAGGCCAGGTGTGGTGGCATATGTGTGTAATCCCAGTACTCAGGCAGGCTGAGGCAGGAGGATCACTGTGAGTTTGAGGCCAACCTGGCCTATATATAGTAAGTTAAAAGCTAGCCTGAACTGCATATCGAGACCTGTCTCATTAAAATAAAAAATCTGTGCTTTGAAATTACTGCTTGAGAGGAAAAAAAGAGGCAGAGGACAGGAAGAATTTAGTTTTGACACTTCTAATCTGGCATCTGTTAATCTTTGTATCTCGAGCATAAGGCTTGCCACCAGTTAGGTGCTGAAGAAATGTTTTTTTAAAGGAAAAGGAAAAAATTAAGTCACTAATGCAGGGAAAGGGGTTGAGGATTCAAAATGTTCAGAAAAGTGTCTGCTAGTCAAAATTATTGTAGTGTTTTGCTGTCACTTGTTCTGCATTTTGTACATTGTAATAAATTATATTCTGAAAAGTTTAGTATGTTGTTTTACCCACTAGCCACTAACTGTGGCTCATTTGCTACTTTTATCAAAATTGGATTCCCAGTTTGTACTTGATGTGAGAGTATTAAGTATTAAGTATTACTTAATGGGGAAAGTTGAGTACTCATCCCCCCATCTGTCTTACATGATCTCTGTTAAGTTGGAAGTATTAAGATATTTTAATCTAATTTTTATGGTGAGGTTAATCATAGACTGGTGTTTCAGTCACTTCAATTGCTTTGGCTACAATGTGAAAAATCAAACATCTTTGCTCATTATCTGTGGACTAATAGCAAATCTTAGAAAACCATAGAATTTTCTTGGGTTTTTTGTCACAGATACTGATTTTGATGTTATTAAATACAAGGACTGCTTAAGCACTATTATACAATGTTTGGTTTTAACATTAATATTATGGGCCTTAGAGCTGCCAAACTCTTTGGTAATGAAGTTCTTTTTAGTGACAAGATCTAGGGGGTTTGTCTTTTAATGGCTGCTGGACTTGGGCTCAGCGAGGCTGAAGTTTTTATTCTATATTTTTCTAATTCTCTATTTTCACGTTCATTGACTTTTAGGACCTTTGAGAGTAAAGCTTAGGTTCTTCTGTCCCGGGAATCATGGCCTTTCTGACCCTTGGACTTGGGAGACAGCAGTGCTCTGAAAAGGGTTTATCATGTAGTAGACATGGGATGTTGGGCAAGTTCTTTCATTTTGGTCTTTTTTTGAGAATTAAATATGAGTAATATAAAGAGCTGACCCATTAATGACCCTTCAATAAAGGTAGGTGATATTATAATTACTGTCCTGCAGGAGCATTTAGCAGTAGTTTGGCAATCAAGGAAATAGCAAATTTATGTACAAGTAAGTTCAGTCTTCTAAGTTTTTACCTGGGTCATACTGTTGAATGCCTTTTTTTTCTCCCTTATATAGTGTTTTACAATCCCAGTCTAAGGGAAAAGTTGGTATGATAAAAAAGAATGTTGATGTAAGATGGCTGGGCTTAATGTGTAAAGGTATCACCTAGTGGTACCTTATTAGTGTTTATTTCTCTAGCTTCCTTGATAACTGGCCATTGTGGGGTGTTAGCCTTTATTGAATCGGAAGTTCACTCTTAAGTTGTCATGTGTTTTAAAATGCTCTACATTACAATTGAGGGGCGAGGATTTGGGTAATACGTGTAGATTTGATAGCACACCAAAAGATTTCTTCGTTAGTTGTTTAAGTAAATATCTTTCTTGAGCTATCTGAACCCTCTTGTGCCATTCATTTTGGCTGACAAACTTTTTGTAATGATGGAGGAGATGTTTTAGAAAATGGATAAGAGTGTTTATTGTAGCTGAATAGTCTGGGACATTTTATATGGATGGTAGGGGAAGTTTTAAGCTGCTCTCCTTTGGAAGTTGCATGCTATTTATTATGAATAAGTATTAATATTAGTGATGTTTCATTATTTGCCATGTAGAATTTAGTATCCTTCTCTTAACACGGATAGATAATACTGCCAAAGACCTTTCAAGCAAGTGGCTGACTTAGGGGTTGTAATTTTTTTCTGTGCCTCAGATCCACCATTCCACTGACCCTTCCTTCCATTTCTTGGTGACTGTCCTTTGGCGCTGGTGCCATGGTAGGTGTATGGATTGCTTTCTGTCTTTCAACAGTTACCGAAGTGCATGTTTGGGATTTTGTTGAAGAAAGCTGGATACAGTAAACGGAAAGAATCTTGGAAGATGCTTGACTGCTGTCTTTTCTCAGACTAGTCTGAAAGGGAATACCCCCATTCATTCTGGATTGGTGGATCTGAAGTACAAAATATTTTCAGGTAAGCAATCATTGTTCTGTTTTGTGAAACTCACCACACTGCAAGCAACTTGAAAAAAATTTTTATTTCTTTTTTCTGTTACAAGGGGAAGGGATGAATATTGGATAAGTGTCCTTAGAATTATGTTTGGGTGTGGATCAGTGATAGTGTATGTGGCAGAATTGTTAGTAAAAACTTGATTTCACTGTAAGAAGTGCAATTACAGGCCCAAATTTTTGTCTTTTTTTTTTTTTTTTTGAGACAAGGTCTTGCGATGCAGTTCAGGCTGGCCTTGAACTCACTTTGAAGCCCAGGCTGGTCATGAAGTCACAATGATCCTCCTGCCTCAGTCTCCTGAGTGCTGGGACTACAGGTGTGTGCCACCACACTTGGTTTATAGGCCCAGTTTTTAATCATAATGTTAATAGGGAATATAGTAAATAGGGAAACTTTTTGGGGTGGTGGGTAGCTTATAAAGTATGGAAGATAAACTGTCACTTTTAGGTATTATCTCACATGATTTATAATTAATATTTGGTCAAAATATTTTTTGTGGTCACAATGTAGTGAGTGGTCTTTTATTCTTAGGATTCTAGGAAAGTTTACTAACTATAACAGCTGTTTATTGAGAACATCTGCTAGGGCACTGTTTTACACTTATGTCTTGTTTAATTGACGTAGTGCTTTACTTGCTTTTTTTTTTTTTTGTTTTTGAAACAAGGTCTCACTGTATAGTTAAGGCTGGTTTTGAACTCTCAGTGAACCTCCTGCCTCAGCCTCCTGAGTGCTGGGATTACTGGTGTGTACCGCCAAAACCAGCTACCTGTCATAGATGGTGAGATGAAGCCTGTAAGGATTAAGTAAGTGCAGGTTGCTCAGGGCCACACAGCTCATAAGTGGTGGGGCCAGCTTCTAAGCTCAGGTTTTTAGGGTTTTGTGTCCCAAAAATGTGGGCTTTTTTTTTTTTATCTTACTGCATTTGAAGTTTTTTTTTTGTTGTTGTTGTTGTTTTGTTTTTTTTCAGATAGGCCTTGAATGCACCCTTCTGCCTCATGCCCCAAAGCAGGAGGGGTTATAGGCGTGGTGCTGCCACACCCAGCTAAAGTTTGTAGTTTAGTATCCAGATTTTCAGTTTGCTTCTCTCTCTATATCTCTCTGTCTCTGTGTCTGTCTCTGTCTCTCTGTCTGTCTGTCTGTCTGTCTCTGACAGGGTCTCACTGTGTAGCTTTAACATTGTAGCCCAGGCTGGCCTCATGCTCATGACCTTCCAACTTACCCTCCTGAGTGCTGGCATTACAGGTGTGTGCCACCTCTCCGGGCTCAGTTTTTTTTTTTTTTAAACAGTGGATTTTCAGTTGAATAGCACACGATGGGTCATTGTTTGGCATAGTATTTTAATATTTGGTGCTCTGCTTACTCATGGCAAAATTAGATGATCTTCAGTCAGTTCATCAGTGAACATATAGGTAATTGAAGGAGTTTACAGAGGCAATGCATTAAAATATCAAAATGTACTTTATTTATGGGAGTATCATTTGGCCTCGTGAACTCAGATTCATATCTTCCCAGTTCCTTATTGTTCCTTCTTAGTATTTACTGGTTACTTAAATAGTTCATTAGCTCAGTATGTGGACTTTTTTTGACTTGTGGTTTGTCAGCTTTATAAGTAGGAGGTTGTCAGGCAGTTGTCTTAAAGCATGGCCGTTTTTGGTATTTAATATTTTCTCAGATTATTTTATACCCTATAATCTTAAAAAAGTTTCTTTTTGGTATAGACTGACATTCTTGACTTTGTGATCCCTGTTTCATTCTGTTGCACTTGCTAATATTTCTCCTAGAGAGCATTTTTTACGCTTGTCATCTGAAGGGCTGTGAGGCGTGGTGGTGACAGTGGTGAGAGCACTAGTAGAAGGAATAGCAGTTGAGAGTTCCTGGGCATTTAGTCTCTATGGAGCATGATTCTAGGCACTTTATAAACTCATTTTATCCTTATAGCATCCTGATGAGGTAGGTACCTTTACCTCTACTTCACTAATGAGGAAACTGAAGAAGAGGGTAGGTAGATAACATGCTGAAGGTCACATTTTGCTAGGCAGGCGCTTATTCCACTGAGCTATATCCCCAGCCCGAAGGTCACATTTTGTAAGAGACAAAAGATGAGGTGTCATTCTCATAGACTGAGGAAAGACAATTGCAAGTTTGAGCCCAACCCAGGCAATTTAGTGACTTAGTGAGATCCTGTCTGAAAATGAAAAATAAAAAGGCCTGGGGTATGGGGATGTAGCTCATTGTGAAGGCCCTGCCTGTGTTGAATCCCCAGTACCACCACCAAAAAACAAAAAAGATATGAACTGAAGTAGTGTGACTTCATAGAATGTGAGAATGTGCTTCTAACCTCCGCTATTCCAACTAGTTTGCAGTGGAGGAGCAGAAATCCTAAAGTGTAGAATTGTGTAGTTTTCTGACTGTAAAGATATCATTGCAAGGAGAAGGAAATAATTGTTGAATACGTTTCTTACCTTCTCTAGAAAACCGTCTAGTTCTTTGTTTTTTTCTTAGCCATCCCAAGGATGTTTATCAGACTGTTTCCCAGGAGAACTCACAATTGGTTAGTTTGAGGTTATCTTTTAGAATAGTGCTGTGGGACAGTACTTGCTGTGAAGATTGAAAGTTTCAGATATCTGCAGTCGTTACTTTTTTTTTTTTGGTCTTTTTGAGACAGGGTCTTGCTATGCAGTTCAGGCTGACCTTGAGCTCACTTTGTAGCCCAGGCTGGTCTCGAACTCTCAATGATCCTCCTGCCTCAACCTCCCAAGTGCTGGGATTACAGGTGTGCACCACCACACCCAGCTGATATTTGCAGCCTTAACTGAATTATAAGTTTTACTTAATTTTAATTAAATTTACATTTAAATAACCATATGTGCAATTTTAGGATTTGCTATTTTCCCAAGTCTTGCTATAGCATCCTCAGAAATTTAATCTGATCTGTGTGCTCAGAGCAACTACTTACACCAGGGTTGGACCAACAGTAATCAGCTTTATGAGACTAATGTGTAAAAGCAGAATTCTCATTTATAATGATACATGTATATACATATATGAAAGTTTTGGCATGACAGTATAGTCCTTTGTGATAGATTTGCATGTTAGTTTTTAATATATATGCTGTTTTTAAAATTTTTGTTTTTTGAGATAGAGTCTTACACTATAATTCAGGGTAGTCTTGAACTCACTATGTAGCTTAGGTGGGCCTCTAACTTGTGCTAGTCCTCCTGCCTCAGCTGGGATTATAGCTGTGCACCACCACACCTGGCCTTTTATGTGCTTTTTAAATTCAGAGTGACCTGCAGACTAAGGTCAGATAACTGCAACACTCTGTAAGTAGGCTTTACCTACCAACTTCGCTTCAGAACTGAGCTATCTTCTGCATGGGACTGAAACGACTTCACTGAGTTTATGATAGGGATGGCTAGGTTTTCTTGATGGGAAAACCTCTCTTACCTCTTTTCTTTTGCTTTCTAAATTTTGTGACTGAAGCACAGGTTAACCTTCTTAGGCAGGTTAGTATTTTCAGCTCTTCTTGTGTTACAGGTGTGGAAAGTTCTTTGTTTTCCTTAATGTTCCTTCTTCACTTCTATGATCCATTTCTTTCTACTGAAACATAGGCCTTAGCTTATTTGATTTGGTTATGTAGTATGTTGAATAGGAATGTATTCAGAACACTGGGCTTGATGTTGCATTCTCTTTGGATTACATCATTATTATTAAGTGGAGCTTGTTTTTACTTTATCATTACATTGGGACTTACTCTTCTGTTCTTGAAGTAGAAAGAATGCATAGCTAAGTTTGTATTTTAGGAAATTAGGTTTGGTGTAGGAAAGATTGAAGAGACCAAAGGCAGGAAGACCAGTTAGTCTTATGTGAACAATGATGGTGCACCAAAGCATTCATGGTGTGGATAATGGTAGGGATGAGGGGATTATAGAAAAGGTGTGGGTGGTAGAATCTATAGAACTCGGGGATTGGTTTTAGCAGTAGGAGTTAAAAGGAATAATAGCATGACATTTTAAGTTTTTACTTTGGGCACCTGGATGGATATGTTTTACTCTCCAGGAGAGGGGATACTGGAAGAGGAGACTGGGAGGAGAAAGAATGAGTTCACTTCAGATTGTGCAAATTTGACTTCCCTGTGGGTGAATACTCATAAGGGGAGAAGTATACACAGTACTGGGAATGCTCATTTGAAGCACACTAGAGAGGGTAGTGTTAGAGCGCAATAGTTTTTAGCCTCAGTGCTACCTGACTTTTACTTAGTACATTTACAAAGTTACCCAGATGTGGATTGGAAGAATCTCTCTGTCAGTGTATAGGAATGCCGACATAAAGAAATGGTGTATAGTTACAGGTTAGAATCTGAGATAATACATAACGTTCACCAAAAGGTATTATTACCATTCTCTCCTTTTCATCCTGGTCAGGAATTCCTTTACAGGTAGATGATACCCATTGCCATTCAACAAATGAGTGTGTTGTATTTGGCTTGTGATTTTTCTCTTTTGTTATAATTGGTTAATTAATAAAGTCATAGTTTTTGAATTCTCTTCTTTTTTTGTGGAACTAGGGGGTTGAACCCAGCTGTATTCCTGGCCCTTTTTCAATTTTATTTTCAGAGCGGGTCTTGCTGAGTCTTCTAGTTGCCCAAGTTAGCCTCAAACTTGTAGTCTTCCTGCATCAGTCTCTGGAGTGTCTGAGATCACAGGCCTGTGCCGCCACAGGCCCGGGTGAAATTTGTTTTCAAAGGCTCAGTGTTGTCATTGCACATCTTTATGCCTTTACACAAATTCATTTCTATGCATCTGGTTACAAAAACAAGAGAAAAAGAATTTAAACAGAGGTGAAAAATGGAAATGTGCCATTCTCTCAGCCTGTCTCAATTTCCAAATGCTTATCTAGCTGTGGTAAAGATACATTTTTACATCACAACCTGAGCTGCCAGCACTTTTATCTACTTGTTAAAGAAACAGTGAACCATTCCAGTGTTGGAGTGAAAATTAGCTGTGTTGGAATTAATGAAAAGCTATTTTGGTCTCCAGTGTAACAGGTCCATAAGGGATTTTTAAGGCAAATTTTTCCTATAAACTATTTTCATCTTACATACGTACTTCAGACTGTAATGGAGACTGAAGAGTTTATCGTAGCTACACTCAATACTTGAAAAGTTTTTAAATAGTTGTCTTACAGGATGTGCAGTTTTCTGTATTCATTTGACTATTTCCTCATAGTGTCATTCAACTTGTTTCCCTAGCTCCTATATTTCCTGTAAACTGGAAGTTTGGTGAGGTACACCCAAGATAAGCATTCTGGCAGGAAGACTTCCTCATAGGTGATGTGTGCCTCACATGGAGTCCTATCAGGAGGCTCTTAATCGCGGGTTATTCATTTGGAGCTGTGCGAAATTTGATCCCTTGGCTAAGGTGGTGACAGCCAGATCGCTCCATAATGAATGTAGTTTTTTCTTCAGCTATTAGACAGGAATGTGTGGACACTCTTTTGAGAACTTGTAAATATCTTTTTCATTCAGCACTTTTCATCCAGTGATTTCACTATCCTAATCCTCAAATCTATTATTACAATAGGTGTTACAAAATTGTGGTTTTTCTAGTTGTCATTCCTTCCACAGTTACTAGCTAATGTTCATCAGTCCATTGCAGTGTTTACTGATGCTCAGATTGTCCCATACTTGGCTCCTGCTTTTTTGTGACATGATCACATCAGTCTTAGTGTTCTTACTGACTTTTTTGGGTCCCAGGCTCATCTTGTGTTATTACCTGCACAACAGGAATTAGCCATTTCTCCAACAGGCTGTGGTTCTTCTAGTGGGAAGTGGTATTTCGAAACCAAAATCATCGTTGTGGGTTGTTACCTCTTGATCCTTTTGGTAGACAGTTAAGAAATAGCTGTAGTAACAATCATGGGTTCATGTTATTTTTGATTCAAATTTAATATTACAGAATTGTTTTTCTCCTGAGCCTGTTAACCTTTTAATTTTGAAAATCTAAGGAACCTCGTTGCTATCAGGGCTATCAAATTGAGGTATACATTATTATTTAGATAAATAATTTTATTTATTGAGAATGTACTGTGTTTTAGGTACTCTTTGGTAATATGGGGAATACGGAATAGAATAAGATACATATCCTGCTTTTAGTAGTTTGTAGTCTTTTGTGTAAAAGAGTATATCATAATGTTTTAAAAAGTAAAGTTATATCCTTTGAGGCCTGGGCAGAAATTAGGTGGACATGGAGGTGTTGGGATTGAGGGGGCTCTTTTTTTTTTTTTTTGGTGATAGGGTCTCCATACGTAGTCCAGGCTAGGCTTGAGCTCACTGTAGCCCAGGCTGACTATGAACTCTTGGTGATCCTCCTGCCTCAGCCTCTGGAGTGCTGGGATTCTAGGTGTTCACCATCACATCTGGCCCAAGGGGCCTGTCATAACAAGGATAACTAACTAGGTGACTACTTGGGAGGCTGAAGCAAGAGGAGCCAGCCTAAATAATTTAGATCCTTCCTCAACATAAACAATGAAAAGGGCCAAGGATGTAGCCCTGTGGTAGAGCACTGCTGGGTTCAATCCCCAGTACTGAGAATAAGAAAAATGAAACAAAACAAAAAGATAACCAGGTGAACAATGGCTGGCAGGTAGTGAGGTGTATGTTTTCTATTAGGAGCAGTAAGTGCTTACCGGCTGGAGTATATAGTGTTTGTATAAAGGGACTGAGGTGGATGCATTTGGAAAGGTAGATTATAACCAAATCTTGGACTTTATCCTTTAGGGCCTAAGTTATGTACTGGTAGATAGAAATCCACAGACGTACTTTATTTGGTGTGCACAGATTTTAAAAATTGTGGTGTTTCATGTCAGAGTGCTTATTTCTGCTTTTGTATGCTAACTGGGGCTCAGTAGTAGTTGCCATTTTGAGTTGGAGCTTGTACTTTCCTGTTTATCTTTACTCCTCTGAGGCTGTAAGCTTTTGAGCTTGTGATCCCAGTATGGGGGAAGGCCATGTGGGATTGGTGAGTATGATCTGAGAGGGAGTTGATTGTGAAAGTTAAAGCAAGAACTATGCTTTAGGAGGATCACTCTGGCTGTCAGTTCGGAAGCTGCATTGGAGCAGGAAAAGCTGGAGCAGGGAGAACAGTTAGTCTGCGGGAGTTGTCCAGTGAAGAAATGATAGGCGGTAGTAACACATGGTATGAGGAGGAGAAAATAAGATACTTTAGAGGTTGAATGTATAGATTGTATTGATAGATGGGGGTACAGTATGTATTAACAAGAACGTAAATCACACTTTTGTGGCACAGAAACTTGAACTCCAGCACTCTACACTGAGCTGAGATAAATCTGCCCTTTTTTGTTTTGAGACAGTCTCCCTAAGGTGACTAAGTTGGACCTTTATTTATTTATTTATTTTTTTGGCAGGTTCTTGTTACAGAGTTTAGGCTAATCTTGAACTCACTGTGTAGTACAAGCTGGGCTTGAACTCATGGTGATCCTCCTGCCTCAGCCTTCCAGGTACTGGGATTAAAGGTATACACCATCACACACAGCTTGTCCGGGCTGGTCTTGAGTTTGTGATCCTCCATCAGACTCCCAGAGGGTTGGGATTACAGGTGCACAGCACAATGTGTGCCACCACACCCAGTAAAATCATAGTCTTAAAATGCTAGTCCTAGTGCCCGCTGGTAGCGTTTATAAGGCTGTGGATTCGGTCTTCGGCATTGCAAAAAAACCCCAAATATATGGAATCTTTTTTTTTTTTTTTTTTTTTTGTCTTTTTGAGACAGGGTCTCACTATGCAGTTCAGGCTTGCCTTGAGCTCACTTTGTAGCCCAGGCTGGTCTCAAACTTGCAACAATGCTCCTGGTTCAGCCTCCCGAGTGCTGGGATTATAGGCGTGCGCCACCACGCCTGGCATGGAATTTTGTTTCTGAAAAGCTTTGCATTCATAAATCAGTTTGTAGAAGTTAACTACTTATTTTATAATCTATCAGTTGATTTTGTGTGTTTTTTTTTTTTTTTTTTTTTTTTTTTTTTTGGCGGTACTGGGGATTGAACTCAGGACTCTGCGCTTGCTAGGCAGGCGCTTATTCCACTGAGCTATATCCCCAGCTCCGATCAGTTGATTTTGGAAGACAGCAATAGGTTCATGTATTGTCACTGTGTAGTTTGGAATATGCAAATAACATACTTTGGCAAAACAATAACTTCATTCTGGCTATTTCTGAAAGTTGTATATAAAGTTTTATTTTTTTTCAGTCACTTATTGTTTAGCCAAATTTTCAAACAAAATATTACCAATGCTATATAATTAAAGAAGTTGCTGTTTATATTTATTTATTTATTTATTTATTTATTTTTGCTGTTTATATTTAGTTTTCTCACAATCTCTCCAAGAAGTTAATAAAAAGATTAGTGAATCCACAAGATAATGCCCCATGTTCTTGACACTATACCATAACAGTATTGTCTATACTGTTAGTATTAGCTTGAAAATCTTGCTGTGTGGTTTGGGCATGACTTGATATAGTCCCATTGCCAATGCCATTACTCCAGATACTTACTGTCGTTTCTAGCCCAGACAGTGAAGGAGATAAATTTGAAGTAGTTTCTCTACCTGACAAAGATTGGTTAAAAGAGCAGTTGCATGTACAGTTTTAATTGCATATATCTTACATATATTAAAGAACACACATGTTAAATGGACAATTCAGTGAGTTTTTACATAAGCTCACAACATACCCAGATCAAGATACAGACCATTTCTGGAACCCTTGAAGTCATCCTGTTGCCTGTATCTCACTCAGTGAGCTTTCAAAGAAAGGTATGTTGAGACCTCCTCTACTATAGGTGAGATCTGTCTCTTTTAAAATCATAAAGCATAAACTCTTGTGATTTTGTTCTCCGTGATCAATATTATTTTTTTTTGTGATACTAGGAATTTAGCCTAGAGCCGTGTACATGCTAGGAAAATGCTCTGCTACTAAGCTAGTATGTCCACCCCTTTTAAAATTTTATCTTGTATCAGGTCTTGCTATGTTGCTGAGTCTGACCTTGAGCTTGTCATACAACTTCATGCCTCAAACTCCCGAGTAGTTGGAATTATAGGCATGTATCACTATGTCCCTGTCCATTCATTATTACATCTGTAAATCCGTCCATTTTGTTTTGTGTAGCTGTAGCCTCCCCTGCTCCCGCCCTCCATATATTTTTCCATTGTGCATATAGTCCATGGTTTGTTGTTTCTGTTTGGTTGCTTGAGTAATTAAATTGCTGAATACTTGGCTATCATTCATAAATACTTGGGTTGTTTCCAATTTTTGGCTTCTATTATGGGTAACACTTCTAAGGTGGATACTTGTTTTTATTGTGTATAAAGACCCAAGAGTCGAATTACTGGACCATAAGGTATGCATATATTTAGCTTTTAATAAGTGCTGCTAAACTGCTTTTCCAAGTGCTTGCACCAATTTATAATGCTGTGTCTAATGTAGATTTCCAGTTATCACTTGATATTGTTAATCCTTTTAATTTTAGCCATGCTAATGGGTGTGTAATGGTATGTATATTGTAGTTTTTGTTTCTTTTTTATTTAATCACATTTTATCTAATGAAATAGTTATTTAATCAGTGTTTATCATAGTTTATATTCAGTGAGATATTCATTTTATGTGTACAGTTTGAGTTTTGAGAAATGTATACATTCATATAACCACTGCCACAATCAAGGCATGGAACATTTTCATTCCTTCTAATTTCCCTTATTTCCCTTCGTAGTCATTCCCATATTCCTTCCTTCCCTTACTAATTTCAATAACTATCATTAGTTCGTTGTGTTCTTGAATTTCACATAGTCATATAGTGTGCAGATAGTACATGGACTCTGTAATGTTCGGTTTATTTTGCTCAGCATGTTCAGCATATTTTTGAGATTCATTCTTATGTCAGTTGTTCCTTTATTGCCTAGTAACATTACATTGGATGAGTATACGACAGTTTATCAGTTCTGATAGATATTTAGGTTGTTTCCAGTGCCTGCCTATTGTGAATAAAACTTAGTGAATGTTTGTATTTAGGTTGTGAGAACATTTTCTCTAGGGTATTCTTGGGAGTGGACCTGTTGAGATAGTATAGATAGATTGTAAGGAAACTTTTTCTGTACTGTGACAACAGTCCTGATACCAAGTATTCGGGGTTTTCCCACACTAAATCTCCGATTCTTTGCACACATTGAGTGTCCTATAATTCAGATTCTTTGTTATTGTTTTGAGACAGGTCTCAGCTGTGTAGTCTAGGCTAGCCTTCAATGCACTGTGTAGCCCAGGCTGTCCTCAAACTCATGGCAATCCTGCCTCAGCCTCTTGGGTACTGGGACTGGTGTCATCATGCCTGACTCAATTTACTTTTTTTCTTTTTTTTTTTGGTACTGGGAATCAAACTCAGGACCTTGCGCTTGTCAAGCAGGTGCTGTGCCACTGAACTGTATCCCTGGCCTCCCAATTTACTTTTGACACTGCCTGGAATTATGTTAGATCCTGAAGTTAGATCCTAGGTGACCTCAGCGTGTCCCCCCCCAACCCCAGGCCTTAGTTGTAAAAAAAGATTGCTATGGTGGCAAGTGCCTGTAATGCCAGCACTTGGGAGGTGCATTGCTGTGGAGTTCAAGGTCAGCCTGTGCTACATAGTGAGTTCCAGACCAGCCTGCACTACAAAGTGAGATCCTATCTAAAAAACAAGATAAAACCCACACCCCAAATCAAAGCCAACAAAAAAGATCACCATGTATATTTTTGATTGGCTATAAATTAGGGGTTCCTGCAACTGTCCCCTCATGTTTAGTATTTGTTAGAATATTTCACAGAACTCAGAAACACTTTTTTACTGGTTTTATTAAAGGATATTATAAAGGTGATTCAAATGAATAATCAGATGAAGAGATGCAGCAGTTGATTCTTCTGACAACCAGTACCAATCCTCCAAGAGTCATCTCATTAGCATAAATGCAGGCCTGATTGCAAGGAATTTATTGCAAATAATAAATGATATTCTGCTCATCTCTATTGCTTAGGGATTTCACATTGAGCTACTGTATATCTCTAGCCCTTTTATTTTCATTTTGAGGCAGTGTCTTTTTTTCTGTATGTTTTGTATACATTCATTTTTCACACATATAGTTGTTTTAAATCTCAATTATGACATTTTTCTCAACCAGTATATTTCCTCATAACATTTTAACTGGAGTGCTTATTATGTATAAATCTACAAATTACTAGTTAAACATGTCCCCCTGCCTTTTTTTTTTTTTTTTAAAGCTTTTTGAGACGGTCTCATTGTGTAGTTCAGGCTGGCTTTGAACTTACTGTGTAGCCCAGGCTGGCCTCAAACTTGTGACCATCCTGCTTCAGCCTCCTGAGTGCTGGGAGTACAGGCGACTACCACAATGCCTAGTTTAAACTCCCTTCTTAGATACTTAAATTATCCTAATTTATAACAGTTTAAAGAAAGCTAGGCTGTTCTTTCTTGTAGTTTAATCTTTTAACACAACTCTGAGTTTTACTTAAAGATAAATTCTGAGGTCAGATGTAGAATTGTTGGATCAAAATATTTTTAAGAGCATGTGTATTTTATGGTGTTTTATATAGCTAAAGGTTTTACCCACTTTCTGTTCTCAATTTTTTATTTTTTCTTTTGCGCTTCTAGGAACTGAACCTGTGGCCTTCGCCCTGGGCTACAGCCCCAGCCCTTTAAAAATTTTTTATTTTGAGACAAGGTCTCACTAAGTCAATTTAGTACTTGCCCAGTTGCTTCAGCTTCCTAAAGCCCTGGGAGTACAGGCCTGTGTCACCACTCCTTCTGTTTTTAATGTTTATAACATGATAAAAATGGTTTCTCCATGTTTATGCTATTTTAGAGGCTTTAAAACATTTTTTTTGGCAGGTGGCATTGGGAATTGAATCTACAGCCTGGTGCACGCCGGGCCAGCATCGTACTGCTAAGCTACACCTTCCAGTCTCCATTTTAGAATTTTAATAATTTAACAAAAATTATAATTTGATTAAATAAAATTGCTTTAAAATTACTCTTTTCTTTTGTTATTTTAAGTCAATGTTTTCTCTTATGTTTTGGCTATTTGTACTTCTTTTGTGAAGAAAGGGAAATGCTCAGGTTAGATACAGTTCTGCGCTCCTGAATGGATCCAGGTGCAGGGATGGGTTGGGTGGGGCGGAATGAAAGCACCAGGGAGAGGACCTTGTGAGTTTGGCGTGGTTGCAGGAGTGTTACTCTTTTGTGATTGAAATGGCCAGTTTTGTTTTGAGGCCAGCTGCAGAAGTGTTCTTTTCTAGCGTCTGCCCACAGCAGTGTTAACTGAGTCTGTGCTCGAGGTGGGCCCTGGTATTGGAGGCTTTCTTTGAAGCACCTTCGGCTCTGCCATAGACTGGCCCCAGTAAGTGCCTGTGGGACCACTCTGCTTGCCTTTGCTGTGAGCCAGCAGGTGAGGCTTTGCTGGGAATTCCTTCCACTTCTGAGAGCAGCTCCTCTTTTCTCTTCTCCCTCCCTCTCTCTCTCTGTCTCTCTCTCTGTGTAGTGAACACTATTTCCAGTCCAGTTTTTTTCAGAGTTATATTTAAAGAAGTTTCTCGAAAGGTCCTATATATGTGGAGATACACTAGCTGGGTTTCCAGTGCCAATGTAGATAGTCTTATTTTGATAGTCCTTCAGTGTTTTCAGTTGTGGGCCAATAAATTTAATTAGAAATTCCAGCTTTGACACCTGTTTTCCTCTCGTGTCTTGTCTGTCGGTTCTTTTTCTTCCTAGCTTTCTACACTAAGGTCACTTTTTCCCCTCATTTTCATTGTTCCTCTAGTGCACCAGCTTCTGCATAAGCAAGCATTTGTCATCATCATTATTAGGGAGACTTCACTCTCTCCTTCCTTGCCCAGATGGCCTGTGCTTGTCCTTTAATTTTCTAATTTTAAATTTTAATTATTTTTTTATTGTGCTGAGGATGGAACCCAGGGTGTCATGTATGGTAGGCAGGGATTCTGCTACAAAGCTATACCCCCAGCACAGGCTTGTTCTTCAGGGTTGAGCTCAACTCCCCAGGGAATATGTCTGGGTCCCCTTGTTACCTGTATGGGTTCACTCAGTTCTTTTTCTTCACTGAAAAAGTTAACAGTTAACTCTGTTACTTGCATCTGATAAATGTATTGCATAATCCCTTGCTACAGTGTAAACTGTTTTACTAGAAAGTAATCTCCATTGGGACAGGGATCCTGTCTGTCATGTCATATTCTATTTATTTATTTCCAGCATCTTATTGCAGTGCTTACCAAACAGTTGCCTACTAGAATGAAGCAATAAATTTGGGAAGGTAGTTGAGAATTACTGTCTTGTACCAAAAGTCTGTTTGTACCTTTATAGTGAATACATTTATGCCTTAAACTCATGGTGTTTTCTGTTTCAATAACCATTTCGTAATTGACTTGATCCCAAAAATTAAAGAGTTGACATGAAATACCCCCTTTGAAAGATCAAAAACCCATTCCCTCTCTCCCTCTTTGCCTCCAAACCAGATTATTAAGACTGTCATTAACTTTTTAGTTGTCCAGGTAGTTTTAACTTCTGATGTATCACCTGTCATTCTGAAGAAACTGTCAGTGACTTTAACTGCTGTTTGTCTTTCCTTCTTTTACCCTTCTCTGCTTTCCTCCTCCCTTGCTTGCCTTCCTCCTTTCTGTGTGTTTTCATAAGATTAGAGATTAATAAGATCACTATTCCTATGAGTTGCTTCCTGTGGACAAGTAAATTTAGTAAATGCTTCATATAATATCCTTCTTTTGAAAATTAACTTTGTAGTTGTCATATTAATAATGTGTTTTCCAAGCTTTCTGACCCTAGAAATCTTTTGTCTCAAAACCAATGTAATTCAGGGGTCACACTTTAGGAAACGGTGTTCTTCATGGCATTTGTGCATTTCATGCAAACTGCTTTGCTCACCCACAGTTTCTCTGTCACCTTGCCAAGGAGGGAGGGAAAGAACTGTTGGTTAAATGCCTAGTGTTTGTCAGATTTATATCCACTCCTCCTTTTAACCTTTACTGTAACCTCTAAAGGTAGGCACAGTATAGTCTGAGGAAATGAACTGAGAAGGAGAATTATTTTTTGCTTAGGGTCACACTACCAACAAAATGTTAGATTTTACTTATTTATTTTAGCATTTTGTTTATTTATTTTATTGTAAAGTCTGTGTTCTTTTGCTGCCATGTCTAGGGTAAGATTATTATAGAGGCTGCATCTGTAGTCATCACCTTAGAAGGAGGAGAGTTAAGTGGCAGCGTGAGACTCCTAAGAGAGCCAGAGGCCTGGAGCAGCCAGGTGTTCAGGGTCTAGGTGTCCGCAGCAGCAGGCTCTCCGTGTTTGGGGGTAACTGCCTCTGCCCAGACCACTTCTTTTTTTTTTTTTTTTTTTTTTTTTTTTTTTTTTTTTTGCTTTTTTTTTTTTTAAATTTTAAAGACAAAAGAATGGAGACACGTGAACCAGAATAAGCCATAAACAATACAGAAAATACAAAATTATACAGAATACAGTAGGGAATTACCACTGGATGTTATACTACACGTTATCTTCATATTCATTAACACAAAAACATTAAAGGAAATACCAAATTATAGAGAAGATAGTAGGGAATCTGCACTGGATGCT
>PVLD010018707.1:0-38284 GCA_004027595.1 Dinomys branickii | reverse complement strand
GGACTTTCCCACGTCTCGCCCCGGCAGCCTGGTCCGCCCTACCACATCTCCCCCGGCATCTCAGAGAAATACGCCCAGTTTAAACTTCCCAGCCGAGGTC
Organism: Dinomys branickii; assembly: GCA_004027595.1. Classification (NCBI taxonomy): domain Eukaryota; kingdom Metazoa; phylum Chordata; class Mammalia; order Rodentia; family Dinomyidae; genus Dinomys; species Dinomys branickii. The sequence continues at coordinate 38,184 of PVLD010018707.1, read as the reverse complement.
CCGGCATTCACGCTCGCCAAGTCTGTCTCGAGCTGGTGGTGTTTATCAAGGAGGCTCGCTCCCTTGCTGCTCACCTGGTCGCCATCTTCCCCCAGGCTCTTGTCATTTTCTATTTTCTCTTTTCTGTTTTGTTTTTTATGTTGATATTTGGCAGTATATATCTATCTTATGACATATAGCTTTAGCACTAGTATTTAGGTTTCCCCATGGGGTGTGTGCTCTTCAGGGATGTTTTCTAGATGTAGGTTGTTTCCTATAGCTATTCCAAGGCCCTAGCTTCCCAATTTGTAAAGGATGCAAGAGTACAATTTGGCTCAGCTCCTAATCCTTTGGTATTGGCTATAGTGATTATTATGTCCTCGGACAGTCACAGTGTTATCATATGGGGAGAAAAACTCTTTATAACATGTATGACATCCTGGTTGAGGTACCGCAGTTAGCAGTAACAATAGTTTCAAGTACAGCTTAACTACTGATAAACTATGGTAACCATTAACCTGTTAGCTCTGACCACAAGAGTAAATTCTAAAATTATATAACAAAATCAAACATATGCTGTGCCCTTGTGTGCAGTGATGTTCCCCTTAGTCAGGTGATTTTACCCCCCTGTCAGAAGCAAGAGAGTGAAGATGGGTAGAAGATAGGCTACGGTGATGAGTGTGGTCAAATACAGTCAAGTCAAGAATGGAGATTAAAGGGTGATCACCCAAGTTTTGGAAAACTGCAAGACATAGGAGGGAAATAATAAAATAGCATACAAAGGAGTAGCCGAAAAGGGCAGAGACAATGTTTACTCACATGAAGGTTTAAATTCAAGAAGTAGTTGAGGAAAGAGAGAGTGGGTCTACAGAAGAGAATGAAAAGAAAAAACCTAAACATTGGGGAAAGAGAAAGAGGATAAAAATGAACAGAAGAAAAGAAAGAAAAAGGAAATGAGAGAAAGAAAGGAAAGAGAAAAATAAACAGAAAAATCCCCAAATACAAAATTAACTATAGAATACAGATGAAAACAGGATGACATCTAACCACACAGGACTGGGAGATCCAATCAGACAAACAGGGGAGAATGGGAGTAGTGAAATACCTCTGGTGTTTACAGTTCTGTGACATCCATATTTAACCCCAGAAATGTGTGAGGTATGGAGCTGATCTTGGTCTCTAGATGTGGAGCCTAGGACTGGACTTCTGTTAGTGGAGTTCTCTAGAGTCCAAATGCTGGCTCCTCACTGCTGCTTCAGACACTTCCAGGTTGCTGGTCTTGCTAATTACTCTGCCCTTCAAAGGCACGTGTGCGCCTGTGCACCTAGGATCTGGCTGTTGTCCTGGGTCTTAGGTCTTGGGATTTCTGTCAGTCTACTCAACAAAGACATGTGTCCTTACACTCCTCTTGAAGACCTTACTGTCCCCAAGACAATGGAGGAAGCACAGAGCATGGACTCTTACTCCTCTCACAGGCCTTGCTGTCCCGAAGAGATACATCTATTCATTGCCACTGCCCTTTTTAAAAAATTGGGTCTTTTATCTTGGAGGGTCTAATTATTTTTGAGCTCTTTCTGTATTCTAGATTTTAATCCTTTGCCTGAGAAGAAGCTGGCAAAATTTTTTTTCCATTCTGTAGGTGGTCTCTTCACTCTGTTGGGTGTTTCGTTTGCTGTGTAGAAATATGCTATGATCTCATTTCTTGATTCTTGGTACTACTTCTTGTGCTATTTGGGCTGTGTTCAGAAAGACCCTGCCTATGTCTGCAGTAGTCTTACCACTCTAACCTCCAGCAAATTAATTGTTTATGTTTTAACATTTAGATTTTTTATCCATTTTTATTTTAGATTAGTACATATATGGGTCCAAAATCAATCTCCTACATATATACAGCCAGTTTCCCAAACATCATGTGCTAATGAGGCTATTTTTCCTCCAGGGTATTTTTGACCCTTTTGTCAAAAATCAAATAGCTGAATGTGGTTAGAATTTCCTCTACTTATTCTATTCTCTTCCTTGGATCCACGTGTCTGTGTGCCAGTACCTTGCTGTTTTTATCACTGTAACTTTGTAATACAATTTCAAGTCTGGGATCCTGATGTCTCTTGCTTTGCTAGAGTTACCTAGAGTTGCTTTTGCTACTTTGGGTCTCTCTGGTTCCATATCAATTTTAGGATTATTTTCTCTATATCTGTGAGAAATGCTGTTAGTTTTTTATAAGGATTGCATTAATTCTGTATATCACTTTTGCAAGTATGACCCTTGTGACTATATTGTTCTGCCTATCCAAGAACAAGGGATATCTTCCCATTTTACAATGTCCTCTTCAGCCTCACTTTACAGAATTCTATAGTTTTCATTGTACTTTCACTTGGTTAGGGTAATTCCTAAATATTTTTATGGGTGATAAAGAGAATGGTCTTTTCTTCCTAGCATCTTTCTTACTGATTTATTGGTGTACAAGAACACTATTGATTTTTTTAGTTGATTTATGTCCTGCTACATTGTTGATTCACGTTATTATTCTAAGAATCTTTTGATAGAAATATTTGGGCCTTCTACATAGAGGATCATAGCACCTGCAAATAATGATAATTTGCCTTCTTCCTTGCCTATGCCTATACCTATCCCTCTTATTTCTTTTTCTTTTCTGAGTTTTCTGGGTAATGTCTCAAAGACTATGCTGAACAGAAATGTTAACAGTGGACATCCTTATCTTCTTCCTGATTTTAGGAGGAAAGCTTTCAGGTCTTCCCACTTAATATTATGTTGGCAGTATATTTGTCATACATCACTTTCATCAGACCGAAATAAAGTCCTTATATACCTATTTTCTTCAGAGATCTTTATCATGAATGGATGCTGGATTTTGTAAAAAAATTTTTCTGCATTTATTGAGGTGATCATGTGATTTTTCTCCTGTTTATGTGATGCATTGCAACTATTGATTTTTGGCTTATGTATGTTGGCTTATCCTTGCACCCTTGAGTTGAAGTCTGCTTAGTCTTGATGAATGATCTTTTTGATGATTTCTTGAAATCTGTTCACTACTGTCTTACTAAAGTTTTGTGCCTATGTTCATTAAAGAGATTGGAGAGTAGTTCTATTTTGTTGTTATTGTTGTTGGATCTTTACTAATTTTGCAATTACAGTAATTCTAGCTTCCAGGAATACATTTGTGAGTACTCTTTACCTTTCAGTTTTATTGAAGAGTTTGAAAAGTATTGGCATTAGATCTTCCCTAAAGATCTTATATAATTCAGCAGTGAATACCAGCAGGACCTAAGTTTTTTGTGTTTTGTTTGTGTTTTGCTTTGTTTTGTTTTTGTCTTCTTGAGACAGGGTCTCACTATGCAGTTCAGGCTGGCTTTGAGCTCACTGTGTAGCCCAGGCTGGTCTCAAACTTGCAACAATCCTCCTGCCTCAGCCTCCCAAGTGCTGGGATTACAGGCATGTACCACCATGCCTGGCAGGACCTAAGTTTGTATTCGTTGGTAGGTTTGATATTGTTGGTAGGTTTGATATTGTTGCTTCAATTTCATTGGATTATTCAGAGTTTTTATGGTGTTCTACTCAGTTTTGGTAATTCATGTATATCTAAGAATCTATTCATTTCTTCTGAATTCCCCAATTTATTGGAGTACAAGTTTGTAAGTAGTTGCTAATAATCTGGATTTGGGGAGTATCTATTGTAATTTCAATAATTTTTTATTTCCAATTGCAATGATTTTTATCTTTTCTTATTTTTTTGTGACATTGGCTAGTGATTTACCTATTTCTCCATTCTATTGAAAAACCAGGTCTTCAACTAATGGAGTTTTTGCTTTTAGTCTCTATGTTGTTGATATCTGCTCAGATCTTTATAATTTTCTTCCTTGTACTAGCTCTAGATTTGTATTGTTCTTGTTTTTCAGGACCTTGAGATACATCATTATGTTATTTGGACTTACTCTGTTTTTTTGAGGTAACCATTCACAGCTATAAATTTCCTTTTAAGTACTGCTTTCCATGTGGTCCACACATTCTGGTATGTTGTCCTGAGAGTACCATTTAGTTCTAGGAACTAATTTTTTCCTGGATTTCTTCTGTAAGCCACTGATTATTCAAGTGTGTACTGTTCAATTTTTGTGTGTATCTATAATTTCTGCAGTTTCTTTTGCAACTGAATCTGGTCTCATTGCACTATGATCTGATAATATGCATGGAATACTTTTAACTCTTTTGCATCTACTTGTGCATGCCTTACTAGCCAGTATGTGGTCTATTTTGAAGAAAGTTCCAGGTGCTACTAAAAAGAATATGCATTCCATCATTGTTTGGTGGACCACTCTGTAGACATCTATCAGGTCCATTTGTTCAAAGTTTTGGTTCAACTCTAATATTTTTTGTTATTTCTTTTCTACTTGATCTGTCTATTTGTTGTATTGGGGTGCTGAAGTACCTCACTCTAGTTGTATTGATGTTTATCTGATATTTTTTGTCTAATGGTGTTGCTTTTATAAGTTGGATGTGTCATTGTTCAGTGCATATATGTTTATAATTGTTCCCTTACCCAATATGTAGGGCCCTTCTTCACCTCTTCTGATCAGTTTTGACTTAAAAGCCCACTTTGTCTAAAAATAGAATAAGTACTCCTGCTTGTTTTTGGTTCCTGTTAAATGGAATATTGTTTTCCATCCATTGATTTTTAGTCTGTAAATTTGTTTTTGCCTTAAATGTGTTCCTTGTATACAGCATACCATTGGATATTGTTTCTTTACCCATTCTGTCAGTCTATGTCTTTCTTTTGATTGGGGAATTAGGACCATTCACATTGAGTGTTATTATTGAAAGGTATTGATTTATGCTAGTCATTGAATTATTTTTCTGTTGCAGATTCCTTTTCTTTCTCTTCTATTTCATTGACATCTTACTAGTGTATTCATTGTGTTAGACTTTTTGGCATTGTTAGGTTCATTGTCTCTAGGATATTCTTGAGAAATTTTTGGAATGCTAATTTGGTGGTTATGAGTTTCTTTAGATTCTCTTTATCATGGAAATAACTTATTTCTCCATAAATTTTGAAGGATAGTTTTGCAGGGCATATCAGTCTGGGTTGGAAGTTGTTTTGTTTTAGGGCTTGAAACATTTCACTCTAAGCTTTCCTGAACTTTAAGGTATGTGTTGAAAACTCTGCTATAATTCTAGTGGTTTTCCTTTTTTAAATGATTCATTGTTTCTTCTCTAACCACTTTTAAGCTGTTTTTGTATTGGACTTCTGGAATTTTGGCTATGATATATTGTGAAGAGGTTCTTCTCTGATCCTAGCTATTTAGGACTCTATATACCTCCGTTAGCTGTATGTTAAATCCTTTTCCCATATTTGGAAAGCTTTCTGCTATTGTTTCTATAAACAGAACTTTTATGCCATTTGTACTGTCTTCTGAATGGGCTTCTGATTCGCTAATTCCAATTAATATTAGATTAGTTTTCCTTGCATCATCTAGGACAATGGTGGTGCAACCATGGCACACATTATTATTTTTTTAAGACAAAAGATGTTAATGTACGAGTCCCTTTTCTAAACTAAAACTTCAGTACAGTATTCAGGTTTAATTGCAGTGTTAACACTTTGTGATAAATTAGTGAGCTTGGAGTTATAGTTTGGGTACTCGGTCTCTAAAAGGTTCATCATCACTGATCTAGAATCTGTTAAATCCATTTTTCATGTCCTGTCTTACTTTTTCTCATTGCTGACACACCCCTTCATGAGAAATCTCAGACAGCGGCAACCATCCACGCTGAGGTATATCCTCTTTCATGTTAGTAAACAGGAAAGCAGTCACTCCATTGGTCTCCACTGGGTATAGGCAGAGGGGCAAGAACTCAAGCAGACTACTGGACTCAATACAATTACCTTAATATCCAGCCACTCCTGAAACTCACATCTGCTGGCCCTGGCCTCCCAGCATGTCCTTCCTGGCCTGAGCTTGAACTACTCAGGGAATTTATGTCTGGCCTTCACCAACTTCTCTGCATCTGTTTCTTGGGGCTGTCTCTCACCCTATCACTGTGGTATTGTCTCAAAATCTTGGAGTGAAGCTGTGGTGTACTAGTTTTTCGGGTCAGTCCAAATCAGTGCCTTCCCAAAATGGTGCCTGATGAAACACTCTTCACCAATATGGCAGGTGCTGCAATGGGAGCATTCACCAACTCTATCCCACCACGAAAGAGCCGCACTCAGAAAAAACTCCTCACTGTTTTTGCAATTTACAATAATAATGGACATTTCTGGGGGCTAGAACTCCTGGCCAGTCCTGTTAGTTCTCTCTGGAGATGCCAAATCTCAAAGGTTACCTTCTTTCCGGGGGTGTTACCCTTGCCCATGATCAAGTCAATTGATTGTTAGGGCCCTCCGTGGCACTGTGCTAAGGGGAGCCAAAATATAGAGCTGGCTATGCATTGGAGATTTGATACAGCCATGGCATGGAATCCACTGAGTAAAGTTGGCTGGGAGTGGGTACCACAGTTCCAGCTATTCTCCCATCATGCTGATGTGGGTATAGCTGACCTCTCATTCCATTCTCTGAATGGTATGTGTTAGGGGAACCAGGTGAGCTACTCACTTCCAGTGACGTGGAAATTATATGAAGAGTCAAGAAATGGGATACATTTTATACAAACAAGGAATACTGTGAACAAGTTTGCCTTAAGGTATTTCTTGCTGTCAGCTCCAAGGGAGCAGAGCTACTCTATTGATCTTATCCAATTTTTTCTGTGCATCATTGACCCAGGGTACAATCCTGAAGAATTGCCCCATGTCTCAAACACAGTGAAATTCATGCTCAGGGAGCTACATCTTGCCCTCCTGAGATAGTGGTTAAGCTTTAATGGTCTGAGCCCATGAGGGAAAGAGTAACAATATGGTAGTAAAGAAAACCTGACGCTGGTTCTCCTGCACAGATTTCTGCAACTATCCTCTGGTAAAAGGAAACTGTAAATTAAATTTGCATAGATATTACTACAACATTCACACATTTAATTGTGAATCTTTCATCTTCTCTGGCTGTGGAAGCAACAGAAACAACTTTAAACATAAATATATTTGTGAAAAAGTTTGTATTACTGAAATGTAAGTCTCTTTGTACCTCACCCTACTATTAATAATGCTGAATATTAAGAATTATGGTTTTTTGTGAAAAAGCAAATGAGAGGCTACACATAATAAAGAAGGAAGGAAGAAATTATACCTGTTTGGAAATACATCAGAGACATCCTAAATTTCAGTGTCCTATGTTGTTTAGTCCAACAACATTCTCAAAACTGAAAATCAAAGCTAGAGAAACTCACTCAGAAAAAGAATGTAGAGAGGAATGTAATGGTGCATGCCTGCAAACCCTTCCTTCTGATAGCCTGAGGCAAGAGGATCTGCCAGGTTGGAGGCCAGCCTGGGCAAGTTAGTGGCTTAGCAAGACCTTCAAACACATCTTTTAAAAAGGAGCTGAGGCCATGTGTGGGGGTGCATCTCAGCACCCAGGAGCCTGAGGCAAAGGGATCACAGTGAGTTAGAAGCCAGCTTGGACAACAAAGAGTTCAAGGATAGCCTGAACTACAGAATGAGACCTTAACTCGAAAAAGGAAACAGGAAGAAGGGGGTCTGGAGATGCTCCGGGGGAAGGCCTTAGGTGTAATTCCCAGTGCTACCCAAAACACAGAGAGAGGAAGGAAGAAGAAGAGGGGCTAATGATAGGTGTAGACCCCTCAGTTTCTACCTAGCATCTTACTACTAGCACGATGGCCTCAGGTCTTGAGCGTCTGCTCAACGCTTTGTTTCACAGTTCAAAGAATCTGTGAGAATGTCTGGAAAACAGAGGAAGACATTGGTCATCATTCAGAACTTGTAGTGCAGGATGGCTAAACAATGGCTTTACAGTCACAAGCAGAGACATTCTTCGATTAATATGTATATACTCGGAGTCTACTGCTGTACTCATTTATTAATTGTTTATTGGTAAAGTTTGGCTCTTTAATGACACTAATGACCATAATAATCACAAAAGTTATTTATGTATTAACAGGGACAGAGATAAGGGAAAACCAGTCCGATAATACAACAGAAGACAGAAACAAAGAAAAGAAATATGAAAAAATGTTAAAATTAACCTGAGTAAATAAACTGCACATTTTTGAAAACAAAGATTATGCTGTGTCAAATGAAATTTTGTTCTAAGGCCTGACATCATAGGGCCTAATCTACCTGGTGCCCATTCATGGATTCTGAGGACTTTTCTCACTTTGATTATTATGAATCATAATATTATAGAAACAAGACTGAGGTGCCATTTCTTTGAAAGATCCTTTTGGGGGAGGTATGGGAAGCTTGAAACAAGGTACCTCTAGGTAGACTAGGCCAAATGTTAATTCACTATGTAGCCAGGCTAACCTCAATCTCTCAACCCTTCCGCTTCAGCCTCCTGAGTACTGGGATTACAGGCCTATGCCACCATGCCTGGCACTGAAAGGTCTGTTAGAATTATATTCTAGTCCAAATAATTACTATAAGTAAAATATACTCTGGAAGCCAAGCCTGGTGGCAGACACCTATAATCGCTGCACTGTGGTGAGTGAGGTAGGAGAATCACCACAAATTCGAGGTCAGATTAGGATACAAAACAAGTTCAAGGCCAGCCTAGCTGGATGTGATGGTAGATCTTATAATCCTAACATTTGGGAGGCTGAAGGAGGAAAATTGCTGCGAGTTCAAAGCCAGTCTGGGCCACATAGTACATTCAAGGGCAACCTGAAATATGTAGTGAGATTTGTTCTCCAAAGTAAAAGGCCAGCCTGGACTACCAAGTGAGACAATGTCTCAAGTCAAAACAATATACTCTGATAACAATGAATGGATGATCCAAGTCATTCCAGCCTCATATGAGACTTCTTTGAGACACTGGGCTAATAGCCTAAATACCCTTCTCAGTCAACCCTAAAAGCTACATGTGGTGGTACAGACCTGTAATCACCGCAGTCTGGAAGTATGAAGCAGAAAGAACACAAATTCACTCCCAGCCCTTAGTGAGACCCAGTCTCAAAATTTTAAAAAGGGAGGCAGGGGCTGGGGAAGAAACTCATTGTGAAAGCCCTAGGTTCAAACCCCTTTACAAGGAAGTAAGAAGAGAAGGCAGAGAGGAACAGAAGAGAAAGATGTGTGTGCTGTCTGTGGTGCTAAAGGAGATTTTTCACAAGTACTGGCCAAGATCACTGACAAGGCACAGAGACGTGTGTGTCCAATAGGCCATTGTACAGAAGCCCACACACAAGGACTAACACAGGACATGAGTCCAAAAGAAATCCAAGGGAGTTTCATGTTAAATTCAAGTGAGGTATTTCAAGGGGGCAAAACACTGCTAAAAGAACAAATATCAGATGGGTGTAGTGGCACATAGTTGTAATCCCAGTGCTCAGAAGCTAAGACAGGAAGATCACCATGCATTTGTAGCCAACCTGAGCTACACAGTGAGTTCAAGCCCAGCCTAAACTACATAGTAAGACCTTGTGCCGTAATAATAATAATAATATGATAGTAATTAATAATGGGAACTAATGTGAAAATATAAAACAGATCTCCGTGTATATAACAAAGACAGAATGCAGAGGTTTTATTTCTGACTCTGGTCTCTTCCCCTGAGTTATATCTGATCAATAGAGAAGCTGAAGGGGGGAAACGCCGTTAAATATAACAGAAAAAGTAAAAGTAGTTTAAGAGTGATTCTGACTTTCTGCTCTAAGAGCTCTGAGGAAAAAGGATCTAGGAGAAGCCTTTGGGTGCTCAGTGCATTTTTTCCTTATACCTGTGTGCAGAGCAGGACCTGACAAGAGAGGTGAAGTGCTATGATCATCAGAAAGACTCCGATGTCTTTCCTATTTGACACTTCTACCCCCTGGGGAACTAAAGAGATTGGGAGAAAACGTCTGATCCTTAAATCTTGCCTTCACTGTGTCTGTTGTCCCTCTCCCTCCTTGTCCTTCCTACACCCAGAACTCTGACACTTCTCCCATCCTGCCTGTCTCCTGGTCAGACTCAATCATGGTATGACCATTTCCAGATCTCGTTGATTCTATCTGCTGGTCCCAGAATAACTGTCCTCCAGGGCCCTTTCTATTTTTTCAGGCCCTTAATCTAGGAGATAAACTATCTATGGTTAAAAATCTTAATTCCACCCAATATCCAAGTCCCTGCATCTGTCCCAAATTACTATTTCCCATACCATGATTTTATCATGACTTTTTGTGGGTATTACGGATTTTGAACTTAGAAAGTGACCCAAAGGATCATCTATTTCAACCCTGACTTACTACACATCTTGGAACTGAAGATCCAAACTGCAAAATGATTTCACATGTGTCTCAAAGTATATGATAGCTTCACTTGGTACTTTGTCCCTCAGTTAGGGACTCTCTTCTGTCCACAGTGCAACAACATTCCCTACTTTTAATTCACTCAACACTTTTATTAAACACCTCTTATGATCCAGACACCATATAAAGCATGGGATGATGTGGTGATCAAAGAAGACCAGGCCCTGTCATAAAATTCAGTCTGGAGAGGAGCAGCCCTTTCACTGATAACCGCTCAAGCATGAGTCTTCATCTATAAGAAAGAAACAGGGTGCTGTTAGCAGGTAGAGCAAAGAAATGTATACTCAACAAGTACTTTCTAGTGATATTTGAGCTCACACCCTGAAGTATAGATAGACAACAGGGGCATAAATACTCTCATCAGAAGGAACAGCATATGCAAATCTTGAGGCAAAACAGAGGATGACATTGTCAAAGTCCCCATAGGCTAAGGACAAATAAAAGCCAACAGGGTCCCAGCCACTTGGGCTGTAGGCTGTGAGGCCCAAGAATAGACGGTTTCAAAGCCAGTGGGTGGGTAGTTTGTTTGGTTGTGGCTGTTGTTTTGTTTTTTTGCAGTGCTGGGAATCAAACCTAGGGCCTTGTGCATGCTAAGCAAGTATAGTACCACTAAGCTACACAGCCAGCTCCAACCATAATATTTTTAAAAGATCATTCAGAGAATTCTGACTCCTATATCAGATAAACTATTTCACAGATAGAGATTATAATAATTCAACAGAATATTAAAAAGTAATATTTCTGATGGCTAATTCAACAAAATATTTGAAAGTAACATTTTAATAGACTCAGTTTTCTTGGGCTACACTGAGTGAAGAAAAATTTTACTGGGCTACATATAAAACAGTTAATGTGTATAGGTACAAAACTACTTTTTTTGCAGGGTGTGGTGGCACAGGCCTGTAATACCAGCACTTGGGAGGCTGAGGCAGGAGGATCATTGTGAATTTGAGGCCAGCCTGGGCTACAAAGTGAGCTCAAGGCCCACCTGAACTGCGTAGCAAGACCCTGTCTCAAAAATACCAAAAAAAGACAAAAAAAAAACTTCTACTTTTTAATTTATTATAAAATTTTAAAAGGGGGGAAAGTGGCCCATGGGCCACTGGTTTGACATGCCTGCAAGTGATCAAATTCAAGACGAAACTAGATAGGATTTAGTTTTGAAAGGAAATAACCACACTGTGAGGGATCTATAGTTACATGACCTTTCCTGCTGAGGACTTCCACTCTTGAAACCAACCTATATGGGGCATATAAACCTTAAACAGAAAACTGAGGGGTCAGAGGACAATGTTTAGAATGACTTGCAAAGCAGTTACATCTTAAGCAATGAAATCTCAAGAAGGGAAAGTTTCTAAAATCATTACTGACTTCCTCAAATCTCTTATGAAAGGGCTGGGGATATAGCTCAGTGGCACAGCGCCCGCTTGGCAAGTGCAATTCTCGATACCAAAACACAAACACACACAAGCAAGTCTCCTTTTTTTTTTTTTTTTTTTTTTGGTCTTTTTTGAGACAGGGTCTCGCTATGAAGTTCAGGCTGTCCCTGAGCTCACTTTGTAGCCCAGGCTGGTCTCAAACTTGCAAGGATCCTCCTGCTTCAGCCTTCCAAGTGCTGGGATTACAGGCATGCACCACCATGCCCAGCCTCCAAATCTCTTATGTACAGATAAAGTCCCAAAGATTCAAGCCAAATAATAAGGGGAAGACTGAAAATCTGAGCAGAGATTTCAACTGCTGCCCACCAGAGATAAACTGTAGGGTTTGAACCCTGACATGTTGAAGAGATAAATGCCACAGCTTTAAATTGAAACTCTAGGAGAAGCACATTTCAGGATTAAGCATCTTCTCCAGAGCTAGGACACTACTGAAATACGCCTCTCCTAACAAAGCGTAAAATCAGACCAGCACCTATTTGATGTGGTCCAGCAGCGATTTACTGCCTGCTAGAACAAAGTACAGTGCTTTCCAATAGCCCCAAAGATTAGGCATGGCTGTCTGTCACTTGGGAAAATGGTTTTTTTTAACCTCAGTGTACTCATCAGCTACAGATATTAATCCCAGCCTAAACACCTCCATTTGATTTGGGGCAAGAATCACGTAAACAGCAATTTTTTTAAAATGGAATAAAAAAATGATAGGGAATATTTAAATTGAAAAGCCAGTGTGTTGGCATACACCTGTAATTGCAGCTACCAGGAAAGTTTCAGAAAGGAAAATGGCAAGTTTGAGGCCAGTGTAGACAAATTAATGAGACCTCGTCTTAAAATTAAAACTATAAAAAGCTGGGGAAACAGATCAGTGTAAAGCCCCTGTGTTCCATTCTCAGTCCTTTAAGTCACTAAGTAAGAGAAAGGAAGCCATCAGCCAAGAGAGGCAAAGTCTTAAGGTGGGCAGGTGGGAAGAGATAAGGGCAGGAACCGCGGCCAATTCATGTTCGTACCTCCCATGTCCAGAAATACTTCTGGAAACTTGTTCACTGAAAGAGTGAGAGCATGTAAAAGTACCAGCCAGGCTAATGAGGTTTCTCTGAACACAGCCGAGAGAGAAAGCAGGAGGTTAGCGTTGTGAGCTGGAGCGCTCCCCAGGTCGCAGGTCAAAGGCATGGTCACCCAGCTGGTGGCGCTACTGGGAAGCACTGGAAACTAGAAGGAGGAAGGAGATTAGGTCACTAACGTAAACCCTTGAAAGACACATGGGGACCCTTTCTCTCTCTCGCTTCTTGTCCACCACGATGTGAACGGCTCTGCTCCATCACGCATCCACTGCCATGACGCTCTGCCTTGCCGTGAGATCAAAATGACAGGACCAAGCAACCATGGACTCAAGCATCTGAAACCCTGAGCTTAAATAAGTCCTTCCTCCTTTTAAGATGTTCACCTCAGGTATTTTTTTACTGTGATAAAAATGTGACTAACAGAAGATTCAAAGCACAATGGAAATTCAAATATTTCTAACTACTTCTGTATATGAGGCACCGTGTAAGTGTTAAGAAGTCACAAATATTTTTTAAAATGAAGAAAATGTGAAAACAAACATTTTATAGACTATTGAGACTCTATGTATTGATTTTTTTAAGCTTTTTTTTTTGGCAGTACTGGGGATTGAACTCAGGACCCTGTGCTTGCTAGGCAGGTGCTTATTCCACTGAGCTATATCCCCAGCCCCTATGTATTGATTTTTAAGAAGGAACTTCTGGATCCCATGCAATGAAAGCCTGAAAGCAGGAGTAACTATCAAGCTAAAACCAATCAGAAGAGGTAAAGAAGGTCACTACTTTCTGTGAAAGGTAACAGTTCAACAGGAAGGGGCAGCAACTGTAGACATAGATGCACCAATAACCAATACTGGCACACCCAGCTGCATAAAATAAATACTCCCAGGCATAAAGATTAGATAAACATCAACACAGTCATAGAGTAGGAACCTCAATACCACACTATCACAGATAAGCAGATCAACTAGACAAAAAAAAAAATCAATGAAGAAGTATCAGCTGTCCAGATAGGATGAGTGTACAAGTCAGCACAGGCATCCTAAATAACCTCCTCACCTTCAAGGAGTATGGGGAAAGTGCTGGGGGTGATTGGACGGAAAATCTGAACAGGATTTGAATGAACGGCCTGGGGATCTGAAGACCCTGAAACTTGCTAGAACCATGTTCACCTCTAGCCAACTCCACATCCATGGGTTCAGTGCCTGGTTGAGTCCACTCTGCATTTCGTTGGGTAGCAGAGGCCTCCACAAGCCAACCAACCTGATCACAGACGAGGCCAACACCAAGCTAGAAAAGATGACCCTGGAGGAATTGGCAACTCCAGGGAGAAAAAACTGGACCAGGTCAGCAGCCCCTCGAAAAGGTCATGGTTATTATAAACTGCAAAAACAGCATGGAGTTTTACTCTGAAAGTGACACCTTCCACATGGGAGGCTAGAGTTAGAGAAGAAATCCAGTGCAGTGTCTGCCATAGTTGAGTGTTTATTCAGGAGTCATTTGGAGAAAAGGGTAATTATTTAAGACTGAGCCACAGAAAAACTACAAAATAACTTAACTCCAGAATTTTCAACATTACCCTACCACAGTGACTGGGTGAGACAGCCACAAGAGACAGTTCCAGATAGGCTGAAGGCTAGACCCCCTGACATCCCCTGAGAAGGTTAAGCTCAGACCAAGGACACAGGGCCTTTTTTCCCTTCATCTTTTTGAGACAGGGTCTCACTATGCAGTTCAGGCTGGCCTTGAGCTCACTTTGTAGCTCAGGCTGGCCTCAAACTCACAATGGATCTTCCTGCCTCAGCCTCCCAAGTGCTGGGATTTCAGGCATACACCACCACACCCAGCTTTTCCCTTCTAATTTTTCTCTTTTTTATTTTTTATTTATGTTGATTTTTTTCTTCTTTTTTGTTATTTTCTGTTCCTTTATTTTGTTCTATCAATTTCCTTTTAATCCTTAATAGGACCATTTACCTCATTTTTCTCTATTCCTCATCTTCCATTGGTTAACTTTTCAAATTTTGTATCTCTCATCCTCCAGTTCCCCACCCTCTCTACCTCTACTAGTAAAAGCATTAAGCTTCCATAATTTTTAGATACTTAGTTAACTCTATGCTACTGTCAAATTCTTTTCTACTCTTAGTGGAAGTATACTTTTTGCATTTAATAGTTATTTACTGTATGTCATATTTAGTTTCTCTTGGTGTTTATAACATAACCATAGATCACTTTTCTATGGTTAAGGGTAATACACTACAGGTTTTTACAGTATGCCAATATCCATTTTGTCTTTGATGTCATTATTGTTGCTGGTTTTGTTAATGTTGCCAAGGTGGCATAGATGTTGTTGTTAATTGGTTTTATCTATATGCCAATATCTGGATTCTCTTTGTGTCATTAACAATTGCAAAAGAACTATGTCCTGAGCCAGTTACCTTGCATTCTTTCATCCAAAATAAATGCAGGTGGTTGGCTCTTGGGACAGAGGCAAAGGCCTCTAATTAGCCATGCTGAGTGAGTGCATCACTGAATACCAGATAGCTACTAAAGAGATCTCCATACTAGTAACAAACTATTTCCACTATAATCAACCCACACACTTCAGAACAAAATAAATAAATAAAACCATGAGGAGACATGGCAACAAAATGCCTCCCAAAACACCCAACTTCTCCAAGCTGATCCACTGAGCATCAAGCAAGAAAAAATGAAAAGCCATATAGATGAATTATTTGAACTAATAAAATAAATTTTTAAAAATACATCAAGTGGCCCTGAATCAAGGCCAGCAGTTTTCTGTAGCTGTTGGTTTCAAGCAGGAGCCTAAAGTGGTATCTTTCTATGGTCTGTTGGCCATTTCAGAACTTTAGAAGTTCCGAGAGCTGGTCCAGGGCTGGAGAGAGGAGGGTGCAGCCAGGAAAGGAGGCAATGGCGGTCAGGAGCAGTTGTCAAACCCAGTGTGAGAATGAGAGTTTGCGACAGCCACTGGGGCAGAGTCCCCACCCTGCAGCAACCTTCCTAATCAGCACCTGGAGAGAATCAATGCAACTAGTACACAGCCCACCAGGCCCGGCTCTGCTCCTGCCTCGAGGCGGTGGCCCCCTGTCTCTCTGTTGGGTGAGCAGCTACCGGCAGAGAGCAGCGGGAAACCTCAGCGGTGAGCTGTGGTGGTTCCCAGGGATCCGGCTGAGGAGCGGACAGGGGCTTCAGCACCACAACAGGAGCGAGATGCAAACGGAGGTGGATCGTGTGGCTCCATGCCTTTCTCACTCCAACATCAGGCAGGAAGCACGAGCCGGGTTGCCGGGGCTCAGCTCCCACCCTGAACTCTCTCTGGGAGCACCTTGAGTCTCGGCGGCTTGAGCAAGCACCACCTGTTCCTGGCAACAATGGGACGAATCCACGGTCTTCAGGACTCACCCCAAACTATTAACGTGTGCACCAAGAGGGTCTCCTTACAGCTTGCACATATGAACCTTGCATGACCCCGCGGCTGCTCCGCTGCAGTGGGCCCTGTGGCTGCTCCGCAGTGGGCCCCACGGCTGCTCCGCTGTGGGCCCCATGGCCACTCCGCTGAGGGCCCCGGGGCCACTCCACCACAGTGGGCCCCGCAGCTGCTCCACAGTAGGCCCCGTGGCTGCTCCACTGTGGGCCCTGCAGCTCCTCTGCTGAGGGCCCCACTGAGGGCGCCTCATGGACTGGACCCGTCCCCACCCATAGCACGGCAACAGGGTGGAGCCAGGCAGTCCGCTGTGAGCATATGTGCTTTTCCACCTCCAACCATGGCAGTTTGTATACACCCATGTATGTTATAGTATAGTCTGAGGCAGCTATATGTCTTCCCAAGGCGAGAGTCCAGGGGTATAGATAAACCCAGGAGTACAGTTATTATCACAGGGAAGATGACTGATTGAGTGGTAGGGCAATGGAGTTGAGGGAGGAGAAAGACTGAATGATCAAATGGGCCATCATCTGTGTAACTGAGTAACAAAGGTGAAGGTAACATTATGTAGGACAGCATCCAGAGCTAATTCCCTTCTATGTTCTCTATAATTCTGTATTTCCTCAATCGTTTTTGTATTACCAGAAGTGAAGATAACTTTATATTATACAGCATCCAGTGCAAATTCCCTACTATCTTCTCTATAATTTGGTATTTCCTTTAATGTTTTTGTGTTAACTAATATGAAGATAACATTGTGTAGTACAACATCTAGTGGTAGTTCCCTACTGTATTCTGTATAATTTTGTATTTTCTATATTGTTTATGGCTTATTCTGGTTCATATGTCTCCATTCTTTTGTCTTTAAAATAAAATTTAAAAACAAATAAATAAATAAATAAAAATAAAAATACACCAACACATGGCTGGTGATCTCAAAGAAGATCGAACTAAGCAGATAATGGGCTTGGTAAACAAAATATTCAGTGAGTTTATGAAATACACTAATTTAAAAGCTAGCTAAGCTAAACAAAATGATACAAAACATAAATGACCATGTTAGCAAAGACTCCAAGTCTTTGAAAAAGTACAAAACAGAAACCCAGGAGATTGGAAATTCTATTAAAAGTGTGGGCAGCAGAAGTGAAAACTCTGAGGACAAAGTGTTAGAACTATAAGAAAGGGCTAATGTTGGTAACCAGGGATACCTTAACAAGAGAACATAGAAGTGGGTCCAATGGCTCCTATATGTCAAAGAAAAATAAGATTAATTGGAATCAGAAAAAAATCAGAAAACAACACAAATGGCATACAAAAATACTGTTACAGAAATAATAGCAGAAAATTTTCTAAATATGGGGAAAGAATTTTACACACAGCTAAGTGATGCATATAAAACCCTAAATAGCCAGGATCTGAGAACTCTTCTGTGACAAATCATAGTCAAAATCCCAGAAGTCCAACACAGGGACAGAATCTTAAATGCTATTAGAGAAAAAGCAACAAAGTACTTATAAAGATAAGTCCATTAGAATTACAGCAGACAGGGCTGGGGATATAGCTCAGCAGCACAAGCGCCTGTCTGGCAAGTAAAATGTCCTGAGTTCGATTCCCAGCACCAAAAAAAAAAAAAAAAAAAAAAGAATTACAGCAGACTTCTCAACACAAACCTTAAAGTCCAGGAGAGCTTAGAGTAAAGTGTTTCAAGACCTAAAAGCAAACAACTTCCAACTCTACCTTATATTTCCTGAAACTAATGTAGAAATAAGATATTCCCATGACAAATGGCTTGTGAAGAAATTCATGATGCCTATAATCCCAGCACTCTGGGAGGCTGAGGCAGGAGCATCCATATGAGTCTGAGACCAGCCTGGGCTACAAAGTGAGCTCAAGGCCAGCATAGTGAGACCCTGTCTCAAAAAGACAAAAAAAAAAAAAAGAAAGAAAGAAAGAAATTCAAGACCACCAAACCAGCACTCCAAAAAGTTCTCAAGAAGCCTAGAAAGAGAAAATAAAAGCCGACAATCCAAAGAAGTCGAATACAATGAATATAGCAGGTAGGGTTCAGTCAAGCAAAAGAGAAAAAGGAGATCAGCAACATGAAATTAACGCAGTGACAGACACAAGTCAATACCACTTGGTAACAACTTTCATCTGAATGATGTCAATTTCCCAACCAAAGACACAGATCATGTTGAAAAGTAGTCTGGCTTATATCTTTTGCTCAGCTTTTCATGCCTCTATCTTACAATCTGAGTAACTACTTTGAAGATAACAATAAGCAATGTACTAACCATTGTTATTCCGCTTCTATCTTGGTTTGAAATTTTCTATTATTGTTTTTAGTGTTTCTTCTCTTTAAAATAAAAAAGGGGGGCTGGGGGTATAGCTCAGTGGCATAAGCGCTTGCCTGGCAAGCGCAAGGTCCTGAGTTCGATCCCTGGTACTGGAAAAAAAAATAAAAAAATAAAATAAAAAATAAAATAAAAGACACAGATCAGCAGATTGGATCAAAAAAAACAAAACAGGGTTAGAGAACACAGCTTAGAGGTACAAGTCATCAGTTGAAGATTTAATATCTAGGAGCATCTAGATATAAACCATAACGCCTACTACATTGTTGGTGGAAATGTAAACTAATACAACCATTATGGAAATCAGACTCCTCAAATGCTAAAGCTATGCCAGGAGTGGTGGCAATGCTGTAATACCAAGACTCAAGAGGCTGAGGCAGGAGGATCACTTCAATTTTGAGGCCAGCCTGGGCTACACAGTGTGTTCAAAACCAGCCTGAACTGCATAGTGAAATCCTATCTAAAAAAAAAAAAAAAAAGAAAACCAGCTAAAAACAGAAACTTCATTCAACCAAGCTAACCCCCTTCTAGGGATCTTCCCAAAAGAGTTAAAGACATTATATTACAGGGTACAAGGGGCCAGGAGCATAGTCCAGCGGAATCACATCTGCCTGGCAAGCACAAAGTCCCGAGTTCAATTCCCAGTACCAGAAAAACCCACATTCTTTTCAGCTGCATGTTGGATCACATACTACCTCATAGAACCTGCTTAAAGCAAATGCAAAGGAGTTGAAATTATTCCATGCATATTATAACACCACAGTGTAATGACATTGGAAATCAATGGCAAAAGAAACCTCAAAAACTACCTAAACACAGGGAAATTAAATAACACCCTCCCAAACAACCAATGGGTAACAGATGAAATTAAAGAAAAAATTAGACAGTTCGTACAATTAAATGATAATCCCAATGCAACATACTGGAACTCATGGGATGCAAAGAAAGCAGTCTATGAGGGAAGTTTATAGCAGTGAGCTCTCACGTCAGGAAAACAGAGTGAGCTAAATAAGCAATCTAAGGTTGAGCATCAAACTCCTAGAAAAAGAAGAAATCAAGCCCCAGGCTCCTATGAGG
Source organism: Dinomys branickii (assembly GCA_004027595.1). NCBI lineage: Eukaryota > Metazoa > Chordata > Mammalia > Rodentia > Dinomyidae > Dinomys > Dinomys branickii. The sequence goes on along the minus strand of PVLD010018707.1, from coordinate 18,440 downwards.
GAGGAAGTAATAAAGACCAGAGCAGAAATTAAAGCAACCAGACTAAGAAAGCAATACAAAGAATCAATGAATCAAAGAGTCAGTTCTTTCAAAGACTAAGTAAAATTGATAAAGCCTTAGCCAACCTTATCAAAAAGAGGAAACAGCCGGGCGTGGGGGCACATACCTGTAATCCCAGCACTCGGGAGGCTAAGGCAAGGAGGATCATGGTGAGTTCAAGGCCAGCCTGGGCTACAAAGTGAGTTCAAGACCAGCCTGAACTGCATGGTGAGACTCTGTCTCAAAAAGACAAAAAAAAAAAAAAAAAAAAAAGATTCAAATACTTGCAATTAGGAATGAAAATGGTGACATTCATGATTTTAAAAATATCTACAGAAAATTGGAAGAGACGGTCTCCACCTCAATCTAGTAAAAGCCATCTATAGCAAACCAACAGCTAGCATCATACTAAATAGTGAAAAACTGAAAGCCTTCACTCTAAAATCAGGAATAAGACAAGGATGCCTGCTATCACCACTCCTGTTCAATATAGTTTTGGAAACATTAGCCAGAGCAATTAGATAAGAAAAGGAAATAAAAGGAAAAAGGATAGCAAAGGAAGAAGTTAAATCACCGTTACTCATGAATGACAGTGATATGTATAAAGAAGACCTCAAAAGCTCCACTAAAGATCTGTAGATTTAATAACCAAATTCAGTAGTGTAGCTGGATACAATGTCAACACTCAAAAATGAATAACATTCCTATACTCAAGAAACAAACTCATAGAGAAATTAGGGAAACCACACCCTTTACAATAATATCCCCAAAAAATGAAATACTTAGGAATCGATATAAGAAAGGAAGTAAAAGATTTATACATTGAAAATTACAGTACTCTGAAAAAGGAGATCAAAGAGGATATCGAAAAGTAGATATCCCTTTCTCTGCAGCAGGAAGAAGCGATATGGTAAAAATGGTCATACTTCCAAAATTGTTATACAGATTTAATGCAATTCCAATCAAAATTCCAACATCATATCTCACAGAATTAGAGAAAACAATCCTAAAATTCATTACTAGAAGACATCTACAATAGCAAAAGCAATTCTGAGCAACAAAGGCAAGGCAGGGGGCATCACAATTCCAGACTTAAAATTATTTTACCAAGTTACTGTAATAAAATCAGCATGGTACTGGCAAAAAACAGACCCAAGGATCCATGGAACAGATTAGAAGATGCAGAAATAACTCATCACACTTAGCCATCTTATCTTTGAAAAAGGTGGCAAACACATTCACTGGAAGAAAGATAGCCCATTTAATAAATGGTGCTAGAAAAACTGGCTTTCCACATCCCAAAGATTAAAATTAGACCTACATGTCTCTCCATACACTAAACTAAAATTCAATTGGATCAAAGATCTAAATATTAAAACAGAAGCATTAAATCTTCTAGAAGATAAAATAAGTACAACTCTTGAAGCCACTAGTGCAGGCAAAGACTTTATGAGTAAAACCCCGATCACACAGGAACTATCACAAAGAATCAGCAACTGGGATCTCATCTTATTAAAAAGCTTTTGAACAGCAAGAGTAACCACCAACAGAGTGAAGAGATAACCCACAGTGGGGGAAAAAAATTGCCAGCAGGTCCTCAGATAAAGGATCTAGAATACATAAAAAACTCAATAAACTCAGGCCCATCCCCCAAATTTAAAGACCCAATCCAAAAATGGGCATCTGAGATGAATACACACTTGTCAAAGTAAGAAGTGCAAATAGCAAGTAAATATATGAAAAACATGTTCAACATCACTAGTCATTTGAGGGATGCAAATTAAAACAGTGCTGAGATTCCATCTCACCCCAGAAAGAATAGCTATTATCAAGAATTATCAACCAATAACAAATGCTGGAGGGGCTGTGAGGAAAAAGGAACGCTCCTCCACTGTTGGTGGGAGTGTAGACTGGTGCAACTGTGGAAATCCGTGTGGAGATTCCTTTAAAAATTAGGACAAGATGTTCCATTTGATCCAGCTCTTCCCATTCTTAGTATCTTCCTAAAATATTTGAAAGCATCACACCACAGTGATATATGCACACCCATGTTTATAGCAGCACAGTTTGTAATACCAAATCTTAGAAACAGCCCACATGCCCATCAACTGGTGAAGGGATAAAGAATAGAGTACTACTCTGCCATAAAGAAGGATAATCTTGAGACATTTCTAGGTAAATGGATGCACCTTGAGACCATACTCAAGTGAAATAAATCAGACCCATATGTGTAAATATAGCATTGTTTCTCTGGTGTGAGAAACCAAAAGGGTGAATAAGAACCAAAATGTGTAACAGGTGTAGTGAAATGGGAAGAAAATGTTCCAATGGGGAGTAGAACAAGGGAGGGGTTGGGGGAGAGACAAGGGGGAAATGAAGGAAAAAATGGAAACAAACTTTTGTAAATGGGGAGGAGAGAAAGAGTTGAAGGGAAGGGAAGGGAATGGGGAAAAAAAGAATTACAGTGTATCATGCACAGGTACAAATTCTCAATGAGGAATGTGATCATCAGGTATATCTAAGAATGTACCAATGAAATCTGACTGGGAAAGAAATAAAGAAGAGAAAGTAGAAAGCAGGAAGACAGATCTTTTGCACATGGGGTTGGACCAAGGGTTGGAGGGACAGGGAAGGAGGGAAGGGCAAGAGAGAATGAACAGGATTAAGATATACTTACCAACTCCCCACAGTGAGTGTATTCATTATGTACTGCAAACATGTCAAAATAAAAATACATTTCTAAGGAACACCTTCTGGAGGGCAACTTGTCCATACTTAACAACATTTTAAATATGTACAATCTTTAGCCCAGTAATTTGAGTCTGGAAAAAAAAAACCTATTATCTAACAATGGAAACAAAGTTAAAAGGAGATCATTTCTCTTTTACCATTGTCTTACATTTTGTTATCCAGGATCTAGACCCGTGGCCACCCTCAGTTGCAAAGCACTGTAACTATCCTTTGTAACTTCCAGAAAACATCTCTGCTGGGTAGAGGCATGCCCCTCCTGAAGCCCTTTGCAGATGAAGCACAGGTTTGCTTCGAGTGTGAGAAGCCACGTGAGATGATAAGATAGACACCGCATGCTGCAGCCAGTAGCTCATGGAGCTAAGGGTGCAGAATTTGGGCTTCTCCAACTCGCCTAAGCTGGACAGGCGTTCTCTCCCTGGGCTCAGGTCACACTACCTTATGGCATAGTGGGGCTCATAGAATCTGAGGAAAGTTGCCAAGCATGGTGACACACGCCTGTAATCCCAGCACTTGGGAGGCTAAGGTAGGAGGATCATTGTGAGTTCCAGACCAGCCTTGATTACAAAGTGAGCTCAAGGCCAGCCTGAACTGCATAGCAAGATCTTGTCTCAAAAACCACACACACACACACACACACACACACACACACACACACACACACACAAGAAAAAACAAAGAATCTGAGGAAAGTAAAATAGAGACACCTCTGAGAAAAGCAAATTCGGCCCATTGGTCTTACAGTGCCACAAATCATTTTTGACACTGTTGAATATTAACACAACACAAAAAGTGAGCTCAGATTGCTTGACAAGAGTTTCCTTTGAGCCAAGCATGGTGCTGCACACCTATAATCCCAGTTCAAGAGTAGGAGGCAGGAAGATAGGTGCAAGTTCAAAGTCAGCCTTGGCTACATCGTAAATTGAAGGCCCGGCTGGACTATGTAGTGAGACTCTGTCTACAAAAACCAAAATAAAATAAAATGGATTTCAGCAGAACAGAAGAACCTAAAAATTAAAATTAAAAACACTATGCAATAACAAATACAGCCGGGTGTAGTGGCACACACCCAGCACTCAGGAGGCTGAGGCAGGAGGATCGTGTGAGTTTGAGACCAGCCTGGGCTACAAAGTGAGCTCAAGGACAGCCTGAATTGCATAGTGAGATCCTGTCTCAAAAAGACAAAAAATACAGATAAGTAAATAGATAGATAGGTATCAATCTATCTGCAAGCCAAATAGAATTACAGAAAGAATAGAGGCTTTGTTGTCTAACACACCTGTTGGTTTAACTGAAATAAGATTGAAGTAAAGCATTTGGTAAAGATCACAGGAAACAGAAAAGGCAAAACTACAGGATTTCAGAGCTTTGTTAAATTTTTTAATTAAGGAACTAGAATCTCTTAATAATTACAAAGTGTATCTACTTATGACATGAGGTTAGATAACAAAAGCCTATTGCAAAACAGCAGGAATAAAATGCCCACCATACTGCTACCTGCATTAACATTTGCACACATGCTGCTGTGGTTTAAATTATTGGTTCCAGGTCCCTCAGGGTTTTGTGTGTGAAAAGATAATCCCCATTATGAAGTATTAAGAGATGGAAACTTAATCTATTTGGATTAGATGAGGTCATTAAAGTAGAGTCCTTATGGGGCTGGGGATATAGCTCAGTGGAATAAGCGCTTGCCTAGCAAGCGCAGGGTCCTGAGTTCGATCCCCAGTACCACAAAAAAAAAAAAAAAGAAATTTAAAAAGTAGAGTCCTTATGACTGAATCCTGGTGGCGTTAGAAGAGGGAAAGAAACTGGACAGACACACAAATACATGCGTACTCCCTCTCTCTTGCCATGAGATACTCTGCCACCTCAGGACTCTGTCAGAAAAAAAAAATCACCAGGTGACCTTGAACTTCCAAAACTACAAGCCAAATGACCCTCTTCTCTTTATAAAGTAGCCTGCATCAGCTATTTAATTACAGTAATGAAAAACAGGCTAATGCCTATGTATAAAGCGGGCTTGGAAGGATGCTCACCAGCATTTTAACAACAGCTATGTATAACTGTAAAGATCTTCTCCTTTGTTTTCTACATTGCTTAAATACTTCAACAGTGATTGTGCATCTGATTGCAAGAAAAGAAAGAGAGAAAGAGGAGGAGGTGGTGGTGAAGTGAATAAGGAAAGGAATAACTAAAAAATTCTAAGCATATGAACAGCTCTGAAATTGAAAGGAAAGGAAGGAAGAAAGGAGATCAAGGTAAACGAAGGATGAATGTTTAAGATTACTAAATTAGATCCAGGGGCTGGGGATATAGCTCAGTGGAATAAGCGCTTGCCTAGCAAGCGCAGGGTCCTGAGTTCGATCCCCAGTACCGCAAAAAAAAAAAATAAATAAATAAATTAGATCCAAAACTCCTGCTCTTTGGCTTCTTGATGACCAAATGTAGAGGAAACCATCAGCTCCAGAAAGCACATGTAGCAGAGGCTGATAAGACAGAGAATGCCTGTCCATCCTCACTTTAGTTTATAGAGAGACACTTCCTGCTCCCGAGCTCTGCAAGGAATTTAATCCTGTAGCTGTGTATAAGGAACACTAATACATTGTGCCAGGTGTGGTGGTGTACACCTGTAATCCCAGCGCCAGGGAGGCTTAGACAGGAGGATCACCCTGAGTTTGAGGCCAGCCTGGGCTATATAGAGAGCTCAAAACCAATCTGAACTACACAGCAAAACCCTGTCTCAAAAAAAAAAAAAGAATGAAGAGAGATTAATACAGCATGGAAAATGATGTTCCCCAAGAAAAATATTGCTGAAAATGCAGACACATGGCACATTTCTATGAAAAGGAAGGTATAATGCTAGGCTTTATTAAGGGATCTACTAAGCATTTCCTTTAACTAGACTTTCAGTCCTTAATGGTCTATAACTTAGACTTTCTGCTGCCCTCTGGTGGCTCTGAGATTAAAGCACCCAGCAAAGAATTCTTTCCAGCCAGGAACGGATGGGGGCGCACATCTGTAATCCCAGCGCTCTGCAGGCTGAGGCAGGAGGATCGCTGTGAGTTTGAGACCAGCCTGGGCTACAAAATGAGCTCAAGGCCAGCCTGGACTGCATAGTGAGACCCTGTCTCAAAAAGACAAAAAAAAAAAAAGAAAAAAAAAGAAAAAAAGACTTCCAGGAAGATGGCAAATGGGTAAGCAGCAGAGAAAGATCCTCTCAGAGGATCGCCATCCAGCCACTAGAATATAGCAACATGAGAAAGACAAGGACAGAAGCGGGTCCCATGGTCTCAGGAAGGATTTGAAATGAGAATTGAAGCCCTGTGAAAGAGCAAACAAGATCTCTCCCTGAGGAAAAACTCGGGTGGCCATCATGGTGCAGTTAGAGGAAGAGGAGGAGGAGAAAGAGGGAGTCACCACTCCATACACATCCTTGGCCCTCTCCCTCATTCCTACACCCGAAGCTTCAGCTTCGGAAGCCCCCGTTTACGGGAACCTCCTGACTCAGCCAGAAGACAGCAGAATTCCGAGGGTTGGGCCAAAACCGGAGCAGAGAAAGCGCAACTCAGAAAAGAAGCAGAGGCAGTTGGGAGGTGTTGTCAAATCCAGCTTGACGATAAAAAGGTACAACAGCCACTGAAGCAGCATGCCCACTCTGCTGGGACCTGTTCTAATCAGCACCCCGAGGCAAGGCAGAGACAAAGCAACCAGCACACAGCCCGCCACACCCAGCTCCGTGCCTGCCCCGAGGCTGTGGCCTGGTACCTCTCCCCTGTGAGAACAACTACCAGCAGAGAGCAGCAGAGAGCAGCGGCAGTGACCCCAGGGCCACGCAATTCCCAGGATCCTGCCAATGAACAAACGGGAACTGGAGCACAACAGTAAGAGAGAGCTGCAGATGGAGGTGGGACAGATGGCCCCACACCCTTCTCACTGCAACACCAAGCAGGAAGCACGAGCTGAGGTACTGGGCTCGGGCTCCCCCGCTGAACTCCCTCTGTGAGCACCTTGAGACTGGGTGCCCCTAGAGCCCAACATGTGTTCGAGACAACAACGGGCTGAGTCCACGGGCTTCAGGACCCACTCTAAACTACTACTATGAGCACCGAGAGGGACTTCACACCACTTGCATATATGAACCTTGTATGAACCCATAGCGACAAATTATATGAAAAGCAGCAGTCCTGGAGTCTGAGAGATGACAACATACTCTACACAGAAGACCTGAGAAACTCCTCTAATTGTCTCCTAGAATACCTAAACTTAGTACACACCCTGGACTACCTCAGTGAGCATGGGTGGGGGAGACTTCACGCCACTTGTACCCAGCATTGTAAGTGTGCCCAATGCCCAGCTGTGTAAGGGGTGGGGAGCAGCAGCACTGGAGAATGAGCGGAGGGAGAAGGTGAAGACCTGGAAGTAGGATACAGACCTGGTCCTCTAGCTGGGAGGGGATAGCCTCCAAAGAGTCACAGGCGGCTGCAGGCAGACACTGGTGGCCTAACAGGGGATGCCAGAGGCCTTGACAGGAAGCTCAGCAGCCTGTGGGAGGTTTCCCCGCAGGTGACATGAAAATCCTGAAGACCTGGACCAGGCCCCCAGGCCCATGGTGATGGGGCGGAGCCCAGTGGTGCATGGGTGTAACCCCATGGACTCTACCAGGGCCTCCAGTGTACCGCATCGGGACAGAGCATGGCGTACACAGGGGCAACCTAGTGGACCCAACTGGACCTCTGAGGAGCTCAGGGGCTTGTAAGTGGGGTGCTGATCGTAGTGTGCCTGGGTCCCTGTCTATGTATCATCATTGAGGTTGGGTGCTTTTCCATCTAGTGCCATAGTAATTTGTGTGCACCCATGTTTGTTGCAGCATAATTTGAAGCAGCCATGTGTCTTCCCAATGTGAGAGCCCAAGCGAATGAATAAAACCAAAAAGTACAGTTATTATCAGAGGGAAGACAACTGATTGGGTGGGAGAACAATGGAGATGAAGGTGGAGAAAAGTATTTGATTAATTGTATATGCCTTTATTTGTATAACTGAGTAACAAATACGAAGATAACATTATGTGATACAGCAACCATTGTTAATTCCCTACTATCTTTTCTATAAGTATTTCCTTTATTGTTTTTGTGTTATTCTGGTTTATGTCTGTTTGGTTGTTGATATGTTTCCATTCTTTTGTCTTTAAAATAAAAAAAAAAAGACTATCCTGAATTACATAGTGAAACCTTGTCTCAAAAAGACAAAAAAAAAAAATCATTCTAAACCAAGTAAACATTAGAACTCCATAGATCTGTATGAAAGCAGGAAAGAAAAGGAAATAATACAGGACAGTGACAAAAAACAGGTTTTTGTTATTGTCTTAAAGTTAGGTGGAACATTTATTCTCTCTTACAGAGGAAGGTATTGTCTGATTCTAGAATTACAAATAAAGCCATATTTACACTTTCAATTTCTCACAACAAAGAGACAATGTGATATTTGCACAAGTGTGTTCAATTTATTTCACTTAAGAATACGATCTCTAGTTGCATCCATTTACCTATAAATGTCCCAAGTTTCCCTTTTTTATGGCTGAGTAGTACTCCATTGTATTTTTAAAAACACATATTTATCCATTGCTTGATGGACATTTGGGCTGTTTCCATGATTTAATTACTAAAAACTGTGATTTTATGAGCATGGGTGTGCATATATCACTGTAGTATGATACTTTTCTTTTGGCAAGATACCAAGAAAGGGAAGAGCTGGGTCAAACGAAACATCTAGTCCTAGTTTTTTTAAAAATCTCCACAGTGGTTTCCACAGTGATTGCACCAGTTTACACTCTCAGCAACAGCAGAAGATTCCTTTCCCCATAGCCCAGCTGATGTTAGTTATTGGTTGATTTCTTGATAATAACCATTCTATCTGGAGTGACATGGAATCTCAGCATTGTTTTAATTTGAATCTCTTGAATGACTAGTGATGTTGAAAATTTTTTCATGTATTTACTTGCTGCTTGTATTTCTTCATCTGAAAAGTGTATTTTCAACTCAGATGCCCATTTTTGGATTGAGTCTTTAAATTTAGAGTGGGGTTCTTTTTAGTTTCTAGATGTCAGTCTTTTGTCTGAGGAACAGCTAGCAAAAAAAAAAAAATTTTTACCGCTCTGAATTGTCCCTTCACTCTGCCGATTTCTTTTGCTATGAAAAAGCTTCTTAATAATATGAGATCCCCCACTATACTTCCTGCCTTATTGTCCCACATGAAGTGTGTATTTCAAATGTGCTTCGGGCATAAATGTTAAAATAAATTCGCTTCTTATGCACTTTAAAAAATGAGACCCCAGTTGTTGATTCTGTGTCATATTTCCTATGCAATTGGTGTTTTGCTCATAGTCTTTGCCTACACCTATGTCTTCAAGTGTTCTGCCTATTTTCCAAGAGATTTAGTGTTTAATATTTAGATCTTTGATCCATTTTCATTTCGGTTTAGTGCATAGTGAGAGACATTGGTCTAGTTTTAGTCTTTCGTATGTGGAAATCCAGTTTTTCCAGCACCATTATTAAAGAGGCTATCTTTTGTGGCACATGCTTGTAATCCCAGCACTCAGAAGGCTGAGGTAGGAGGATCACCATGAGTTGGAGGCCAGCCTGGACTAACTAGAGAGTTCAGGGCTAGCCTGAACTACAAAATGAAACCCTGTCTCAAAAAAAAGGAGACTGTCTTTCTCCCAGTGAGGGTGTTTGGCCCCTTGTCAAAGATAAAATGGCTAAGTGTGGCTGGAGTTGTTTCTGCATCTTCTAATCTGTTCCATTGATCCTTGGGTCTGCTTTTTGCCAGTACCATGCTGATTTTACCACAGTAGCTTGATAAAATTATTTAAAGTCTGGGACTGTGATGTCCCCTCCCTTGCCTTTGTTGTCTAGCACTGCTTCTAATATTCTAGGTCTCTCTAGAATTAATTTTAGAAACATTTTCTCTAGTTCTGAGGTATTCTAATGGTATTTTGATTGGGATTATATTAAATCTGTATAATAATTTTGAAAGTATGATCGTTTTTACTATGATGGTTCTTCCTACCCAAGAGCAAGGGATATCTTTCTATTTTCTGATATCCTCTTTGATCTCCTTTTTCAGAGCACTGTAGTTTCCAATATAAAGATCTTTTAATTCCTGTTAGATTGATTCCTAAGAATTTCTCTTTTTTTCAAAAATGCTATTGGGAAAGGTGTTCCCTAATTTCTCTCTCAGTAAGTTTGTTATTTATGTACAGGAATGCTATTGAATTTTGAATGCTGACTTTGTATCCAGCTACACTACTGAATTTGGTTATTAAATCTAGAACTATTTTGGTGACATTTTCGGGGTCACCAAAAATAGTGATAGTTTAATTTCTTCTTTTCCTATCTTTCTTCCTTTTATTTCTCTCTCTTATCTAATTTCTCTGGCTAATGTTCCCAGAACTATATTGAGTAGGAGTGGTGATGTGGACACTCTCGTCTTATGCCTGATTTTAGAGAATGCTTTCAGTTTTTGTCCATTTAGTATGATGTCAACTGTTAGTTTGTCATAGATGGCTTTTATCAGATTCAGATAAAGATCATCTGTTCCAATTTTCTGTAGGGTTTTATCATAAATGGGTGTTAGACTTTGTCAAATGCTTTTTCTGCATATATTGAGATGACCATGTGATTTTTATCCTTGGATCTGTTGATATTGTACATTACATCAAGCAATTTGCATGTGTTGAACCATCTCTGCATTCCTGGGATGAATCCTACTTGATCATGGTGTATAATCTTCTTAATAGTTTCCTACATTCTGCTTGCCAGTATCTCATTAGGATTTTTACATCTATGTTCATTAGGGAGATTGGCCTATAGTTCTCTTTTCTGGTTGGACCCTTCTCTGGTTTGAGTATCGAAGTAATATCTGCTTCCAGGAATGACTTTGGGAGTCTTGCTTCCCTCTCAATTTTATTAGAGTTTGACAAGTAGTGACATTAGATCTTCTGTAAATTTCTTGCAGAATTCAGCAATGACTCAATCAGGACCTGGGCTTTTCTTTGTTGATAGGTTTTTAATTACATCTTCCATTTTATTGACATATTAATCTGTTTAGAATTTTTACATCTTCTTGTTGGATCTTGCTTCTTGATCCATTCTCCCAATCTATTCCTTTGAATTGGTGAACTGAGACCATTTGCACTGATGGTTATAACTGATATGTATTGGCTTATCCTCGTATTATTTTTCTGTTGTTGGTTCCCCATCTTTCCTTCTCTGTTTAATTGCTTGCCCTGCCTTGTGGCTTCAATTGGTGTTCTTGGAATTGTGGTCTTCACTGTCTACTTCTAAAATATACCTCAGTACACTTTATAGAGCTGGTTTGATGGTCATGAATTTCTTCAATTATCTTTGTCATGCAAGTGTCTTATTTTTCCATTGATTTTGAAAGATAGTTTTATGGGGTCCATCAGTCTGGGTTGGAGGATGTTTTCTTCAGGACTTGAAAATACTTCACTCCAAGCTCTCCTGGGTTTAAGGTTTTATTTTGAGAAGTCTGCTATGATTCTGATGGGCTTTCATTTTTCTTTTCTTTAACAGTACTTAATATTCTGTTCTTGTGCTGAATTTCTGGAATCTTATTATACACCTTGGTGTATTTTTTTTAATCATGGCCATTTGAAGTTCTATATGCCCCACTTATGTCAAATTCTTTTTTCCCTACCAGGGAAGTTTTCTGCCATGACATCTGTGAACAGGTTTTTTTATGTCATTTGCACTGATTCCTGCTTTTTCATTGACTTTGATCAATCCTATGTTGTTCTTTGCATCGTCTTGCAGCTCTTGGATTGATTTTTCATGGTCCCATCCAAAGAATTCTTAATTGACATGCTAGGAATTTATACTTATTCATTCATTTACTCAACAAACATTTATTGAGAGCTTGTAGGGAGCTCCATTTAAGAAAAATGGAATTCCACTAAAAATTTATTTGGGTTTTCCTATAAAAATATCCCAAGGATATTAAGGTACAACAAGAAATGGTCATTTAAGTAAATTAGCCACTTCACACAGTTCTATTTTATTATATTAAAATAATATGTGTGATAACTCAATCAACTTTGAATATGTTTAACAATCCTGGAAATAATGCACCCTACTTTAACTTATGAGGAGATAAGGAAAGCCAGAAATCACATCTAGTTTCCATCCACAGTTAAAATGTACCATGGAAACATGTTTGACTATAACTCATACCAAAACAAACAACAAAAACTGAATCTTACTCAGCACTGGTGGAAAATCTCAGCACTTGGGAGAATGAGGCAGAATTGTAGTTCATGGCCAGCTTGGACTACATTGTGAGTTCAAGTCCAGCCTGAACTACATAGCAGCAAGACCCTGTCTCAAAGAATAACAAAAAAACTTGGGTGTGGTGGTGTGCTCCCATAACCCCAGCACTTGGGAGGCTGAGGTAAGAGGATTGCTGAGAGTTCAAGACCTACCTGAACTACATAGTGAGACCCTATCTAAAAATAAAACTGAATCTTGAGACCAAGTGCAGTGGCACACACTTGTAATTTCATCTAGATAGGAGCCTAAGGCAGGAAGATTGTGAATTCAAGGCCAGTCCATTAAATTAGTAAGAACCTGTCTCAAAATAAAAAATAAAAATGGTTTGGAATGTAGCTTAGTACAATACCCTGTATTCAATTCCCAGTACTGCCCCTTCAAAGAAAGAGAAAGAAAAGAAGTGAATCTTGTAACATGCTTTATGTGAGATAATATTTTTGTCAATAGGCAAAAAAAAGGAAAATGGAAAAAATTTTAAAGAATATAATGAGGACAAAAAAGATCTCCAAATTATAGAATATGATCCATTTTTGGCATAAAAAGTAATGATTTTTCAAAATTACCTTGTCCCCAAGAACACAGGGACATCCCCTCGCAGGGAAAGCTACTGAAGGGGATAAAATTTCTGTCTTGGAGCCAAGGGCTGGCCCTGGAGGAAGGAGGCCCAAGAAAGGAACATTGAAACTAGTCACCCACCCGTTCTGTCCCCAGCCAACTCACATCCTCCAAGAAGAGAAATAAAGTCATCAGCTCTGAAAAGAAGGACTCTACTTGCACCCTGGGCTTGTGAGAGACCTTTATGACTAGTGAGCCTACATCTAGTTTCCACCCTTCCCACCCCTACCCAAACCCAACCATCACCCTCTTTCAGTCTTGTCAGAAAAAGCGATCAACGAGTTCTGTCAGCATGTAAGTCTCACTGTTGCATAGTCACACTCCAACCCTCAGATCCCCATCTCATCTGAGCCTTGGACAGCACAGACACAAGGGTTAGCACCAGCCTTTATTAGAGGGGAGAAGCACTGACACCCACTACCCAACCAGGACTGTTCCTATGCTCCAGGCTGCAGCAGGGGGAGAAGCAGAACAGAGAAGGCTGGGACTGTTACAAGCCCTAAGACATCACCTTCTCTGGGCTGCCACGACAAGCTTCCTGGAGTCACTAAAATCTCTGGACAAATGAGGCAACTAAGGCACTGGGGTTTCTGCAAGTAGAAAAAATATCAAATTACAACTGTACCTCCCAACTCCGGCTACCCAACATGTTTGCCCCTCCACACAGAAGAGCCTTGGCATATTTTGGCTCCCTGCTTCCTAATGACAGCCATTGTCATTCAGAAGTCAAGGTATATTCCTTTATCCTCCCTCCCTTCACCCCCTACTGTCCAAACATGTGACATACATCCCTTCCCTCTGTGCCTTTGCTAACAATCACATTGCCTGTCTGGCGTTTTCTCTCTGCTAGTCCCATTTTGTCACATCTGCCTCATCTTTAGGGACCTAGATCAAATCCCTCCTTTCCCAGGAAGATCTGTCCCAGAAACCACACCAACTCAACACCTATAAGCTAATACTTTCCATATGAGGGTTCTGGTCTACGACATAGAATGTTCTCTCTAACTAGACTTCTTGGCCTTCAAAAGTCTCCTTCCCAATATCTAAACCAGTCTTGACATAGAGCAGTTAAGTCTCTTAACTTAGTTGGTTGATGACAGTAGACTGTACTCACTTATTCAGAATCAGAAGGGATTGTCCAGTTGGAGTTCATGGTCTGTTTGGGTAGTCGGACTAGTGGGACACAGAAATGTCCACAGCCTGACTTGCAACACTTTTCTCCAGCTTGACAGTTTTCATCCATCATGCAATTAATGATACACAGGCCCACCAGAACATCTGGACAAGTACCATCCAGCCCTGTTGGGGGGAAGACACAGGTAAAGAGGCAGAACACTGGCTTCACCGTCCCCAAATTCCCATCTAAAACCTAGACATGGGGGCTCCAGGTGAATCAAATCCAGACCCCTCACTAGAACTTAACCAATTTGTCTGGGAAACCAGGAAGCTATAGGATCTGGAATGTACAGACACCCAGAGACCTCTGAACTAATAAGAGTTTTCAAATGGTGTCTTAGAGGGAGTTCCCAATAAAGGTAACTCATGATTGACAGCTGTGCAGGTTGGGAGGGGAACAAAGTACACAAAGGCAAAGCAGCACTTTCTCTCCCGTGCCCCTGCCTTGTGCTCCTGTAACCCTGTATGTGCCTCCTCTCATCACACCTTAGTATATAGGTGGTCCTTTGCTTATGAATGATTCCGTTTTTCAATTTTACAGTGATACAAAAGTAATACATATCCAGTAAAAACTGTACTTCCACCTGTAATCCCAGCACTCGGGAAGCTGAGGCAGGAGGGTTGTTGTGAGTTCAAGACCAGCCTAGGCTACAAAGTGAGTTCAAGGCCAGCCTGAACTGCATAGTGAGACCCTGTCTCAAAAAGATTTTAAAAAAAGACTGTACTTCCAATTTTGAATTTTGATATTTTCCCAAACTAGTGATATCTGGTACAATACTCTCCTGCATCACCAGGAGATAGTTCCCAGTCACATGACCACAGTGTACACAAATGACTCTCTACAGGGTGCCATGTGTGTGGCTAAGCTAGGCTGTTCAGCAGGGTGGCTGTACTAAATGCACTTTCAACTTACAAGATCTTCAACTGACAAAGTGTTTATCAGGAGTGATCCTATCATAAGTCAAGGACCAGCTATAAGTCCTTATTTAATTATCTGTCTTCTCCAATAGACTATACTTTGTATAAGGATAAGAGACCATCTTCACACATTGTCTGGCAAGATTAAAGGAACTAAGACTCAGGGTCAATGATTCTATAGTGTCTGGCACAAAAGTAGTGCTCAAAAATATATTTTTAAAAAACTGAAACAGGGTCAGGGATATAGCTCGGAAGCACAAGTGCCTGCTTGGCAAGCACCAGGTCCTGAGTTCAATTCCAAGTACCAAAAAAAAAAAAAACCTGAAACAACAAAGAAATTGAAACAGGAAAGCTTCATGTATTTGTCATCAAATATAGATATCTAGCTTCCAATCAAGATTTCATTTGAGATGGAGGGAAGCACTGTGCTAAAAATTCCATTTGAAAACCAGTGTCTTTGGCAACTCATTTGCAAGATAAGAAAACTAGGGCTCAAAAAGAGATGTTTGGTTTTTTTTTTGTTTTTTTTTTCTTTTTTAAAAAGAGATGTTTGTTTACCCAAGATCACAGGACAAACCTACAGCAGAACCAAGACCAGAAGCCATGCTGCCAGTATTAGTAGGGGCTATTCCTACCACTGCACACTGTCTTTCCCCTAGCTCTTTTAAGGCCAACATGGGCTCCTCTGGCCTAAAATGATTACTCTGGGTTAAAGGTTAGGGAGACAAGAAAGATGACAGGGCTGCTTCCTCCCAGGAAGGAAAAAAGAAGGCCAAAAACAGGTGGTCCCCTCTCAAGTTGACTCCAGAACTCAGGGAACACTTAAGGATTTCTTCCCAAAAGAGCCAACACACCAGCCAGGCAGAGGCGCACACCTGTGATCCCAGCTCCATAGGAGGCTGCCTCAGGAGGAACACAGGTTCGAGGCCAGCCTGGGCAATTTAGCAAGAACTTAGCAAAGCTCTATCTCAAAATAAAAAATAAAAAGGACTGAGGACGTAACTCAGTGGTACAGTGTCCTGGTTCCCCACTACTGAGGGGTTGGGGCGGTCGACACCTACCTCCCTTAATGTCTCCACGGCAGGTGTGGCCACAGCCAGTGCTGCAGCATTTCTGCCCCTGGGGACAGGATGCATCACCGTCACACAGCTCTTCACACGGAAGGGGGTCAGCAGGACATTCGCCACCAAACCCTGCCACAGAATCAAAGCTCTGAGGCCCAGAGGTGCCCAAGCCCAGGGTATGGCATGATTTTTCACTGCACCCCTTGTGTGTGTGTATACAGATTTATTTGCAGTATGTACGTGCAATGCCCCCTGATAGTTCACATTCTATTTTTTTAACACTGGCCACAAATTACTAAGCTGATTTTGGCATTCACAGTTCAGCTCTGATCCCCTGCGGTAAACATGCTAATTGCCAACCTTATATTCATTCTTCCTTCTTTCTTACACTGGTAAATGGCTGTGTAAACATTTCCCAGCAATAGGCAAGTAAGACACTTATTAATAGAACCCCATGTTTGTTCTGAGAGGCAGTGAGTCCAGCTAAGATGATTTGTTTCCCTGTATTCTCTTGCAACTAGGAGTGGCCACAAATGATGTCATGAACTGGGTAAACATTTGCACTCCTGATACAAACTGCCCCTTTACTTCTTCCAGGTCAGTGACAGAGGAAAGGGAGATCAGCTTTCTTTCAATTAGGAAATAATCAGCAATAAGGACAAAACCAGATTGCCACGGAAAGAGAAATTGCTTCCTCTTTCGAGCCACCACACTAGCCCTAGCACTTCCTTCATGATTTTTTGCTAGGTAAGAACAACAAACCTCTGCTTCATTAACTTTCTGTTGTAGAAAGCAAAACACATTTCAGACATGGCCCTTCATCATTCCTGTGGAGACAAAGAGACCCAGAGGAGAGAACAGGGCTTGCCTAGAACTACAGAATGAGTCAACAGCTAAACAGGACAAAACTCAGCCTCTGGATGTGCGCTGAGGGAGCCTTCCAGGCAGCTTGGCTGGTGCTTCGGAACAGGCACGCCCAAAGGAGGCCACAGCCAACTCAGTCCCACTCACCGTGACTCATTCATCTCAGTGCTTATTTCAAGCTTTTAAATGAAGAGAGAAGTGACAGGCAATGAAAGGTTCCATAGAAAATTGAAATAGGACTGGTCCAGTGCCTCTGAGTGGCAGCAGGTGCGGAAGATTGCCGTCTGGCTGGCCCCTGGAAGTCTGCAGAGGTGGAAACAGCAAGTATTGAACTCCAAGGAGAAGAAATACTGGAGGCTTCACCAGACCCTGCAAGCTGGCAGTGAATGACCTGCCTGAGACGGATTCTCAGGCTTTTGTTCCAGGGCTGGGCCTCAAGAGGCCTGGCGAGGAATACAATCTTCTGTTCTCTTTTATGGGCAGCCTGCCCAAGGTGGCTGCCAAAACCAGCCACAGCAGCCTGGTGAGTACAGAAAAAGGGCCTACCACTGCACATGGTCTGCTTCCTGGGGAGGCCTGGCTGGAAGCAAAGAGGTTGTCACATGCTGTGCAGTTTCAGGGTCTCAGAGAGTAGCTGATGAGGGGGAAGAAAACGATACTCCCTCTGAACAAAAAAAGTCAGGTTAGAAATTAGACTCCTAGCCAGGCATGGTGGCGCACTCCTGTAATCCCCAGCACTTGAGAGGCTGAGCCAGGAGAATCACCGTGAGTTTGAGGCCACCCTAAACTGCATAGCAAGACCCTGTCTCAAGAAAAAAAGAAAGAAACATAGAAATTAGACTCCTGACTCAACTTCTCCCCACCGTAGGAAGTAAAGAGGAAGAAAGATAATGTATATCAAGGGCCAAACACTGTACACACTTTGAATGGCTGCAGCCCTCCAGGGTTTATTCTTTCTATCTTAAAGAGAAGGGAACTGAGGCTCTAAGAAGCAGATGTGACTTTTCCAGGGACCTGCTGGCCAGTAACCGATAAGCCTCACACTGGAACCCAGGTGTGAGATAACCTGAACCTATGCTTTTCCATGTAACACACTGCCACACGCACTCCGTTGAGAGAATGGTTCTAGTTCCTTCAGAAAACGGAATAGAAAACCCCATTTCAGACAGCAGACAAGAAAACAAAATGCCTAGACATAAACTTCATTGAGAAATATTTTAAAACTATAAAATATCCTGAAATACACCAAATACACTTGAACAAGAGGAAAACATAAAGATTCAACATTATAATGATATCAGTTCCCCTTTAAGTTAATTTATATGTCTAACTTCACTTCAATAAAAGTAACCAGCAGGGTATGGTGGCACACATTTGTAATCCCAGCATTTGGGAGGCTGAAGTAGGAGGATCATTGTGAGTTTGACGGCAGCCTGGGCTACAAAGTGAGCTCAAGGGCAGCCTGAACTGCATAGCAAGACCCTGTCTCAAAAAAAAACAAAAACAAAAACAGAAAAACAGAAAAACAACAATAAAAGTAACATCTTTCCAACAGGGTGGAGCCGGGCGGTCCGCTGTGAGCACATGTGCTCTCCCACCTCCGACCATGGCAGTTTGTATACACCCCTGTATGTTATAGTATAGTCTGAGGCAGCTATATCTCTTCCCAAGG
>PVLD010018706.1:0-38299 GCA_004027595.1 Dinomys branickii | reverse complement strand
GAACGAAGGCAGGAAGGAAGGACAGACGGGAGGAAGGAAAGCAGGCAGGCAGAAGCTATAAATGACCTAACCACAGAAAAGACTACAGGCTGGCAACTCAGTGCAAAGGGGCCTAGCATGTGCAAGGTCCTGGGTTAGCTAGCCAGCACTGGGGCAGGGGAGAGGCCAACAAAGACAGCAAAACCCACTCGGTCTCACTGGGAATGAGGAGCAGAGTGCACACTGAAATGAGACACCATTTTTCATTCATGAGACTGACACTACTTAAAAATCTGATCGAGCCAGGTGCCGTGGTGTCTGCCTCCAGTGCCAGCACTCAGGAGACTGAGGCAGGAGGATTACTGTGTTTGAGGAGTGCCTATGAAAATTAAGTCCTAAGTAGCCAGAGGTGGAGCTTCATGCCTATTTATTTATTTATTTTTGAGGCAGGGTTTCACTATGTTGTTCAGGCTGAACATAAGCTCCCTTATGTAGCTCAGGCTGGTCTTGAATTCATGGTGATCCTCCTGCCTCAGCCTCTTGAGTACTGGGATTACAGGCATGCGCCACCACACCTGGCCCAATTCCTATAATTTCAGCACTCTGGAAGCTGAGACAGAATTGCAATTTCTGGGATAGTCTGGACTACATAAGGGGACCCTATTTCTAAATCAATCAATCAAACTGCAAACAGTCACATACTATTTGTTAACCTTTTTATGAGTGTTTGTTTGCTTTGGTTTTGGTTTTTTGAGACAAGGTCTCACTACATAGTTCAGGCAGACCTTGAACTTTGATAGTGCACTATGGGTTTTTGTTTGTTTTGTTTTTTAAGACTGGCGATAGAACCCAAGGGCACTCTGGCTACAGCCCTAGCCCTTAATTTTTTTATTCTGTGATAGGATCTCGCTAAACGATGGAACTGTCCTGGAACTAGATTTTATTGTTATATTCATTTTCATTCTTGTTTGGGGAAGTGACCCTTCCGCCTCAGCCACCCAAGTAGGTGGAAGTAGAGGCTCACTACAGGTTTTAAAAATAGTTTACATTTTTAAATTTTAACTTGCCGGGCGTGGTGGCACACACCTGTAATCCCAGCACTTGGGAGGATGAGACGGGAGGATCACTGTGAGTTCGAGACCAGCCTGGCCAACTAGGTGAGCTAAAGACCGGCCTGAAATGCATAGCGAGACCTGTCTCAAAAAGATAAAACAGGGCTGGGGATATAGCTCAGTGGCATAAGTGCCTGCCTCACAAGCACAGCATCCTGAGTTCGATCCTCAGTACCGCCAAAAAAAAAAGACAAAACAATAGTAATAATAATAAAAAAAAATTTTTTTTAACTTGACTCATCAATGAAATGTCTTTTTTAAAAAACCATTGACCAAGTTGATTGTATATAATTCAATACCTCTAATTTTTCAACTTCTGTAAACATGCATAATTACCCAATAACTTTGTCAGTTTACCATAATACTGATTAACTCCATTACAGGCTAATTTATTAACGATGTATCTGTAATATTTTACAAATAACTTTCTTTTGTCTTTTTGAGACAGGGTCTCAATATGCAGTTCAGGCTCACCTTGAACTGACTTTGTATTTGTAGCCCAGGCTAGTCATGAACTCGCAACGATCCTCCTGCCTCAGCCTCCTGAGGGCTGGGATTATAGGCATGCGCCCCCACATCTGGTGTACAAATAGTTTAACCCAGTAAATGCAACTGTATCTCCTTCCAAATGTCAACAGTATACTCCAAAGTCGACACATAGCATGACTTCAGACCTTGAAACAATTGGTAACTGTTGTTTCTAACAGCACCTGCACAACCCCGCAGCCCAGGGGTAGAAAGCCCTCGTGCGCGGCAGGGCTGATGTGCACAGTTAAGGGAGGACAGGAAAAAAGCTGCTATTTCTAACTTTGGACAGCGTGTATATCCACGAGCATCCACGCACATGTACAAAACTTACTGAAATGGGTGTTCCTCGTACATTCTTCCTTCGCGTGTGGCTCCTCGTACTGCCCCTCAAAAGCGCTGCTTCCCCAGCTGCGCTGCTAGGCCGTTTCCGGCCACCCATCCCATCACCCGCTGCCCCACGCAGTAAACTGGACGAGGGGCGCGACTCCGGAGACCCTCCAGGTCGCTTTGGTTGTAAAGGGTGTTTGAACTTCTAAGTCCTGGAGTGTCCTGACATTTTTCTGAAGGTACCATTGTTGTTAAAGGTAGTGGCGACTCCGGAGAAAGGACAGGGGCCTCATAACGAGCTCTCTCGAAGCACGGGAACACGCCGCCGAGCGAGCGGCCCGGCTCACCGGCCGGGCGGTCCTCCGGGGCTCGGCGTCCACCAGGGGTCGCCGCGCCAGCGCCGCCGCGCCCGCGCGCCAGTGCGGCCCTCTCTGGCGGCGGGCGCAGGCAGAAGAGCGGAAGGGGCGGGGCGGGCCGGTGGGGGCCGCGTCTTGGCGGCGGCGCGGGAGCGGGAGGGCACGCGGCTGACGCGCAGGTGAGGGCGCCCCTGCTGGCGCGCGGCCCTCTGTTGCCTCGCCGCGGGCCCCGCCCACGCCGCTGCCCGGCCCGCGGGACTCTCGCGTGCTGCGGCCACGGGCCCGGACCCCGGAGCCGGAAGCTGCCGCCCCTCGGCCCGGCCGGCGCGGCGGTCCGGAGCCCGGTAGCGTAGGTGTCCAGTTTCTCCTGACCTTGGGGGCCGGGAAGGTGCGCGGCGCGCGGGACGGGGAGGCGCGGGGCGAGCGACCTTGTCGCAAGGTCTGCGGGAGGGAGGCTTCCCTCTCGTGTGGGCCACCTCGCGGCGCCGACGTCGGCGTCCTCCTCCTGCAGGGCGGCGACGGGCGCGCGAGCGGGCAGCGATCGCAGTGTCGCGCAGGGATAGCGTCGCCCTGCACCCGAACACTGCTCGCCGTGCAGCCCTAGGCGCTTCGCACGCCTGCGGCCTCCGGGAGCGAGGCCTCCCCACAGGTCTTCCCCAGGGTCCGAGGGTCAGCCGCTCCTGTCCGCACTCCGCCAGACATGTTGGAGTGGGACGCCTCGCGGATCGCTGCCCTGCGTAGGGTTATTCTATCCCCCGTGCTGTCAGTGTTAGGTACGAGAGCCTGAGAGACGCAGACCTTGCCTTGCCCATGGGTCCGGTGTGTGTTCTCTTCTGGGTTCGTCCCAATGAACCAGTCCTCATCCACTTGGATTTTATGAAACAGGTTCTTCTGATCTTTAGCTTATTTAGGCCTAAATTGGCCTGGAACTCAGGATCTCCCTTCCTTGATCTCCCCAGTGTGGGGATTAGGGCATGTGCCACCATGCCCAGACTGGACGACTTTCATTCCAGGAGTTTACAATTAAGCACCTACTGTGTGCCAGACATTGCTTGGGGCACTTCGGTTTTGTTTTGTTTTGTTTTTTGAGGCTGGGTCTGTCTATGCAGTTCAGGCTGGCCTTGAGCTCAGTTTGTAGCCCAGGCTGGTCTCGAACTCGCAGTGACCCTCCTGCCTCAGCCTCCCGAGTGCTGGGGTGATAGGCGTACCCACCATGCCTGGCTATTTGGGGCACTTTGGAATTCAGCAAAGGGAAAAAATAAAGGTGAAGAATGTACTCTTGTGGAGCTTACAGTGTAGTGCGGGACACGGGCAAACCCAGTCAGTTATGATAGCGCGTGACAACGCTGACTGGGCATGGTGGGCACACCTGTACTGCCGGCCCTGGAAGGCGGAAGCAGGAGGGTCACTAGGGCTTTGAGGCCAGCCGGGGCTGGGTCATGAGTTGAAGGTCAGCCTGAAATACATAAGGAAACTTTGTCTCAAAAAAACAAATACACACACACACAAAAAGAATTATTTTGAGACAGGGTCTCACTAAATTGCACAGCCTGGCCTTGAATTCCTATGATCCTCCTGCCCCAGTTCCATAGTAGCTGAGATTACAGCCATGCCCACTCCTGGCTAGCAAAGGCGTCTTGGGAAGCAGCCACAGGTGAGATCAGAATACCAAGACCACAGTGTCCTGGGAAGGAACGAAGACACAGGTAGGAATCAGAAGTTAAATGAGGACCAACTAATAACCTTCTGGATTTAGAAAAGGGACAGGATTTGGAGAGAACATAGATAACCTCTTTCATTGTTGAAAAAAGGCAAGAAGGTGGGGTGTGTTGGTGCACACCTCTAACCCCAGCACTTCAGAGGCTGAAGCAGGAGGATCTCAAGAGTTTGAGGCCAGCCTGATCAGTATAGTGAGTTCAGGGCCAACCTGGCCTTCAGAGCAAGACTCTGTCTCAAAAAACAGAGCAAGTCCACAGATGGTAGCTAGGAGGTAGTACAGTTAAGAGATTTGTCTGCTCACTAAATGAGAGAAGTAGCATGCTGATGGTGGTCTATTAGTGAAGTTACTCGGTCTCAGCCATCTGCTGTTAGACTGCTCCCCCCAGGCATCCCTGTCCTGGGCATCCACTGGTCTAAGGTCCAGCCTTCTTTGATGACAGCCCATTCACCGGCCCATATTCCATTTAAATGCCAGCCCCCTGAGGACAAGGCCTGCCCAAGCACTTGGGGATGCTGGCAAATCAGTGTGGGGTGGGTGTAGTCATGGGCAGGAAGTCAGTTGCTACAAAGGTGATCGATCTGCTGTGCTTGACTGGTTATTACATGTGCAGAGCAGGCTGGGGGTGGGAATACGGAATAGGCCATGGTCACTGCGCCGTCACAGCTCATAGAGCACGGCTGGCCCACCCGTGGCATGTGTGCCACAGCGGCCTTGGTTATCATCGTCATCACTATCCTGGGAGAGAATAGTCCACGGAATGATTAGGAAGTGGCAGATTCTCATAGGATGGGCTGACCAGAGTCTGGAGAAAGGTGTGGGGAGACCATGCCAAAGAGCAGAAGCTTTTCAGCAGAATCCTCTTCCCAAACAGAATGTAAACCAGCTCTGCTCTAGATGAAGAGCTGGGGACCTAGGTCACGACCCCCTTCTGGCACCCCACTCCCAACACAGGGCTTCCCCAGCCTTCCCCAAGCTCCACCCTGGCAGCCTCGAGCGCCCACCACTCACCTACAAATGTCCATCCTCTCCAGTAAAAACTAGGTCCGTGTGTTTCTCCGGTGTTAGTGCATCTGGTATGTGCATCTGAACTCCAGCCTTTGTTAATGTCTGCCTGCTGAAAAGCGAGGCAGATCACAGAAATGGAGCAGCTGAGGCAGAACTTGGCTTTGTACATTTTCGTGGGAGTGCAGTGATTTTCTGCTGGTAAAGGTTTCCTAGTGTGGGGGAATATAACTATCCGTGATGTGTAGAGAGCCCCACCTGCAAGCATTCTCCAAAAGGAACAGCGGTGCAGTGTGGCACTAGGACTCGGGGGTGGGAACACAGGCGCCCAGGGATGGACAGAGACTTGACTGCCCCTCCTGAGCCGTGAGTACTTTCCTGCCTCCGGGGCGCCTCCTCTTGGGATTTCTTCTCAGTTGGGGTCACAGTCCCTGCCACTGGCCTACCCCATTCTTTATGGTACTGCAATAGGTAAATAGATTAGCTTTTCTTGAAGAAAAATTTACTGTAGTGATCCATGAAATGCAACAGCTGTGAACCCTTGAAGTACGCTGTTTTCTTTTATCCCTGATTTTGTAAAGTTCTTTGCATGGCTATTGTACATTAAATTAGAATATGCATATGTATAGCTGTGTGCATGGTGGCACACATCTAAGTACACATCTACTACTTAGGAGAGTGAAGAGGAAGGACTGCCACAAGTTCTAGGCCAACCTGGCCTACACTACAAGTTAAGGATGGCCTAAGCTACATAGTAGGACCCCTTCTCAAAAAGATGAAAAGAGCCTGGCATGATGGTGCACACCTGTAACCCCAGCACTTAGGGGGCTGAGGCAGGAGGATCACTGTGAGTTTGAGGACAGCCTGCACTACATAGCAAGACCCCGTCTCAAAAAACAAACAAAAAGGTATGATTTTTTGGGTGGGGGGGAGTAACATTTCTTTTGAAAGTGCTTAAAGAAGTTTCTACCCATTTTATAGTTCTCTCTGAATTCTATAACATTTTAAAATTATAGTTATATTGAAAAACAGCCCTTAAATTGGGCCTGCTTTATTGTGATGCTCTTTTTTTTTTTTTTGCAGAACCAGGGATCAAACTCAGGACTTTGTGCTTGCCAAGCAGGCACTTACTCCACTGAGCTATATCCCCAGCCCCGGCTTTATCGTTAAAGAGTTAAATTGGGGGCCAGGGATATGGGTCAGCAGCACAGCGCCTGCCTAGCAAGCACAAGGTCCTGAGTTCAATTCCTGGTACCAAAAAAAAAAAAAGTTGGGATCCCAAGAATGGTAGGATAACAGAGTTGAGTTTGTGTCATCATTCATTCCAGAAAAGCAAGACCCAGAACTGTTAACTGAAAGTAGAAGCAGGTAGCTGTTTGTGTGTGAGCAGCTGGTCATTGCTGTTCTTAGCTTCGTGGCTAACGAAAAGTAGAAAAGACAAATTGTAAGAATCATTACACAGATCAGTCCCACAGTGTAATCTTGACATAAAGGACAGTCCTGTGCAGGCACAGGATGAGCATAATGACCACGTGGAAGCCCTTGCCTCTCGACATGCTGGGGAGGCCTGCCACCATCACGGTGAGATAGTTCGGGCTCGGTTTGCGGGAACTGGAAACCAACTGCCCCACTGGCACAGCCGCACTGTGTGCCTCCAGCAGCGATTGCCTTGTGTGTGGCTGTGTGGGCCCCTCCTGTGCGAGCTGTTGGGCGGGAGGTGAAAGGGGGTCAGGCGCAGATCTGCCGGTTTCATTCACCCCTCGCTTTGATTTGCTGGGGTGGAGATTTACAGAGCTTCTTGGAGTCATGATCTGTTCTTCTTCCCGGGCAGTGTCGATATTTTAAGGATGGTGTGTGTGTCAGTAGATAGTCTTTCTCCTGGTTTTTTTAGACAAGTCATCGAGAATTAGCGTTGATATTTTTAAATTACTTCAGTCCACACCCAGCGCTAATTGGGGGAGGAAGGGAACAGAACTGTTTTCACACACAGCAGCGTCTCATGGGAACTCTGTGACAGCCCTAGGAGCTAAGCACATGAACTGCAAGTAGAAGACACCATGGTGTGGTACAGACCCTCTGTGGACACTGATGCAGTCTGGCGGGGGGCGGGGGCATCAGTAGGTACTGCACAGGATGTGCCTGTGCTGTGTGTGTGTGTGTGTCTCCGTGTCTCCCTCTCTTTCTGACGTCAGCGCTGCCCTTGGGAGATCACACTGAATATTTGTCTGTTTCAGGTTGGATGCACCATGGCTATGACCAGTGTCAGGTTGTTCACTGGTGGTGTCAGAAGGCCCGAAACCTGGATTGGACTCTGGGGTGTGCTTCAAACAACATCTTCACACAGAGTCTGTGCTTCCTGGAATCAATATTTATATTTTTCAAGTACCAAGTTAAAGGCATCTGGTTATAAAACGCTTTTCCATAATGTTTTCTCTCTGAGACTCCCAGGGCGTTCAGTATCTCCAGAATGTATTTTTCCACTTTTTATAAGACTCAAAAGTAATATAAGCTCTAAAAAGTCCTCTAAAAAAACTCTGCCAAAAGTAGAAAGTGAAGAGGACTCTGACGAGGAGAGCGACTCTGAGGAGGGAAGCGAGCAGGAGGAGGAGGAGCTTGAGGACGACCCCGCCGAGGTCAGAGACTACAAGGACCTGGAGAAGGTGGTTCAGTCCTTCCGGTTCGACGTCATCCTGAAGTCGGGCCTGGACGTTGGGAGGAGGTGAGTGCACGTGTCACCGCCCCTCGCGCGGTGGGGTGCCCTTCAGCGCCACGTTACAGACCTCGGCCTGTGCCGTGGCGAAGCATAGCCACACGGGAAAGGACCTTCCAGAAACCTGTTTCAGTTATTTCATTTTATAGATGAGACTGGAAGAAGGCACGTGACCGCAAATCTCACGAGCCGTATTTCCTTGATTCTTAGACACAGTTGAATGCCGCTGACTGCCTAACAGCTTCGTGAGGAGAGAAAGAATACTAGAGGCGTGTGGCATGCTTGAGGGCACCTGGATGTCGCAGATGCTGTGATGTGGGGAAGCGCGTCAGAATGAGCAGCAGAGGCACTGGCGGAGGGCAGCTCAGGCTCCAGGGCCTCACTCCGGAAGCTTTAACCCTTGTTCCCTGTGAACCTGGATGAGTCACTGGCATTCTCCGCTGTGCCTAAGTTTTCTCATCTTTAAAACGAGGCCAGTGGTATCCACTTAGAAATTAGAAGGCAATGGGCAGGACCGAGTGAGTGGCCCTCTAGAGCATTTGGGAAGGGTGCCTGGCACATAGCAGGAGCTCAGTGTGTGTCAGCTTTTGTTTATTTAGGGTTGTTGCCTTAGCTGGTAGCCTTTCTTTCTTTTTTTATCTTTGTCTTTGGTTGTTTGAGACAGGGTCTCACTGTGTAGCCCAGGCTGGCCTCCAACTCATGACAAGCGTGCCGCAGCCTCCCAAGCATGGGGATTACAAGCACGGTCCAGCACACCTGGCCTGGGTTAGCTTTTACAAAGAAAATACAAAGGGTGATCAAAATAGAAGATGAAGCCTTTAGCTTATTATAGTAAAAGGCGCGCTGGCATCAGGCCCCTCAGAACGTTCTCTCTCGCTTTGCCACACCTACTCTGCCATTCCTGCCACTTCCTTTTTCTTTTTCTCTTTTTGAGACAGGGTTTCACTGTGCAGTTTAGACTGGCCTTGAACTCCTTGTAGCCCAGGTTGACCTCGCAACGACCCTCCTGCCTCGGCCTCAGCCTCCTGAGTACTGCATTACAGGCGTGCGTACCATGCCAAGCCTCTTCCCCTTTCTGCAGCAGTTCTAGAGGTCCTCTTCCGTGTCTTTACAAGCGAGATTAAAAAATAAGACAAATGCCGCGACCCAGTGCCAGTCAGTGGGGAAGCGGGCTTTGTCCTCTGAGGACGCTTTGGTGTGTGTTTACCACCTCCTGACCAGGCTTAAGGCTCTTCCACTGTGTCAGAATGACCACGAAAAGTGAACATTGAGGATCGGTTCAGGACGTTGAGGCGGCCACGGCAGTGCAACTAAAGACACCTATGAGAGAGGACTTCGGAACTGATTGAGAAAGGGCCAGAAACCACGGGTTGCGTGTGTTTGAGGCGAGCAGTATTTTAATGGGGGGCTAGTGACTGTGTGCCTTTTATCATAATAAATTCTTTTACAAATTTAAATATTTACTGTGCTTTTCAGTCACACCTTGTACTGCAATGAATCAGAATAAACCTCCTTAAAAGAAAAAAGTACTGTGTGCATGCATGTGTAGCACATAGAAATACTAAGTATAACTTTCAAGATTCCCTTTGTGCGTGTGTGCGTGTGTGTGTGTATACACGTAAGTATGTGTACTAGGGATTGAAGGTCGAACCCAGAGCCTTGGTCCTGAACTATATCCCCAGTCTTCTTTGTACTTTTTCTTACTAAGTTACTCTGTTGTCCACTGTGATCCTCCTGCTATAGCCTCCGAGCGCTGGGGTTATGGACATGTGCCATCACACCCAGCCCAGGATTTCGCTAACAGGCTCATCCTCTCTGGTAGACTAACTGTGATGTTAGGGTGCTTGCTGTTCACTACCCCTCAGCAGTCATTGTGTGCATGCTACATGCAACGTAACGTAAGAATTGTGTATGAGTGAATTCGGAAACATTTCTTTCTATAATTTGCACTTTTATGGGCTAATTTAATGGCATAGTTCACGTTTGTAATCCATGGAGCTCTGAGCCCATAGGGCCCTACTGGCCTCCAGGTTAGGGCATGTTGGGTGTTCTGTAGAATCTGGTGACTCATGCTGCGCTCCCGGACTCACAGCTGCAGCCGTCCTCACCGAGCTGAGCCCAGTGTCATCACCTGGAGTGGGATCCTCGCAAGGAAAGGGCACTGGTGTTCGCCTGTCTCCCCCCTCACCCTCCCGTCCACTGTTTTACACTGAGAGCGAGCAGCTGTTGGACTGAAATGTCCCAACCGCAGTGCCTATCAGCCCGGTGTTTCTTCCTGGCCTGGGCCTGTGTGTGGCGCCTGGTTTTCCTCGAAGAGTGCAGAGCAGGTATCTGAGGGGACGGCAGTGCCCACTCCGACCTTGTGACTCACGGAGCTGCGCCAGGCAGGTGACACCTGGGAGCCAGAGCTTGGTCTGCACGCTGAGCCCCCAGTGGCCAGCCGCCCTCGGCGCCGCCTGCCGCCATCTCAGGAGCGCTGGGCCCTGGTGTTAGGTGCAGGCAAAGCTGACTTTCCAACTTTCCCAGTGCTACAGGTGGAGATTTTATGGGGAGTCACTGTCAGCATAGATATTAATTTCAGGCATTGTCCTCAAACATGACTGTTTTGAATATGTCTTTATATTTTGAAACACTGCCCTTTTTCTCTCTTCAGCCAAGTGGAAGATGCGTTCTACAAAGGCACACTCAGACTGAACGGGGAGAAGCTGTGGAAGAAAAGCAGAGCGGTAAGACATGGCGCACAGCGGCCGCACGGCGTCCTGTGCTGCGTGGACAGCACTGAGTACTGGCCTGCGTCCCTGTGCCGCCTCCACGGGGCAGATGGGCTTGGTCCCGCCCAGAGGTCCTCTGTCCCGTCGGGCTGGTGGGCGTCATCGCGCCGCGGTCACGGGCCACTTGCTCTTGTAACGACCTTGTGACGAGGATTTTAAGCTAAGCCACTGTCAAGACAGCAGAAATATGTTAATTAACCCTCCAGTACCCTCCAGGATATTGGTGTTAGCCTCCGCGTATCATAGACCTGAGATTACAGAGAAGCGTGTCATGGAGAAGTGGCTGGGGCAGGCGTCGCTGAGCAGATGGTCATCCTTTCCAGCTGCAGGCCGCAGTACCCATCCATCAGTGTATGAGGCCGTGTGCAGAGGGGGCCGCACTTTACCATAGGTCTGAGTCAGCACTGTTTTTAGGGGAAAGGGATCGGTTACAAGGAAATGTTCTTCCAGCATCACTTTTGTGGCACTAAATCATTGAGTGTATGTTAAAATTCATGGGTTTTTTTGTTGTTTCGTGTGTGTGTGTGTGTGTGTGTGTGTGTGTGTGTGTCTTTTTGAGACAGGGTCTCACTATGCAGTTCAGGTTGGCTTTGAGCTCACTTTGTAGCCCAGGCTGGTCTCAAACTCCCAATGATCCTCCTGCATCAGCCTCCCAAGTGCTGGGATTACAGGCGTGTGCCACCACACTCGGCTTGTTTTGTTTCTTTGTGGTCCTGGAGACTGAATCTAGCAGCTATGAATGCTCTACCACTGGTCCACATTCAGCTCCGTATGTTTGTGGGTGGGTGTGTAAAATACATACCTCTACATACATGTATGTTGCCCAGGCTGGCTTGAAATTTCAGATCCTCTTTCCTCAGCCTCCCAAGTAGTTGCAATTACAGGCCTGCAACACAATACCCAGCTCAAAGTAAGTTACATATAAGCCAGGTGTGGTAGTGCACACCTGTAATCCGAGCACTTGGGAGGCTAAGGCAGGAAGATCCTTGCAAGTTCGAGACCAGCCTGGGCTGCAAAGTGAGCTCAAGGCCAACCCTAACTGCATAGCGAGACCCTGTCTCAAAAAAGACCAAAAAAATGTACATACATCGGGAATTAAATTATTTCTGTTACTTTCATCTGCCTTTGAGTGGGGCAGTATAGGTTGCATTAATTGCCCTCAGTCCTTTTTTTCTCAATTTCTCCCGAGTATGTACCACTTGCATGTTGGAGAAAATGATGTGGATGATAATAATTAACGTAGTAAAGAACTGTAAGGCCCTGATAACAAGGGCAGACCTTGTCTTAGTGTGTAGGGAACACATTCCAAAGAAGCGAGTCATGCTTGACGTTCTGTGGTGGAGGCGCAGAGCTATTCCTGTGTTGGGTGCTGGGGACCCAGGCCAAGGCGCATGCACGCCAGCAAGTGTTCTACCACTGGCTTCCTCGGGGTTAGAGGGGCAGAGCTGCCCCTGTTGCCCCAGGGCAGTGACGGGACCCTTGAGGGCTTTCAGTGATGCAAATGTCCCACCCTGGAGAGTGCACAGGTTCCCCACCGCTGCCCTGGAAATGTGCCGCCGTCAGCCATGCTCCTGGGTGAGCACTGCAGCTGCCTTCGGTTTCGGTCCCTGACCCCCAGGGTCACCCCCACCCTCACGGTCATGGGCTTCACCCATGTCAGCTGCCGACACAGCCTGCCGCAGGTTCTCACCGTCCAGCCAGCCATTGTTGGGAGGAAGCGAAGGCCAGAGCTGTTCCTGGAGTGAGGAGTGACTCCCTGAGCAGCTTCCCTCTGCTGGGCCTGGTTCACAAACCCCACAAGCCTGTGTTTCTCCTCCTGCTTTGAGGTACTGTTAACTGCAGCCTAATTGCTGCTGCCTCACTCCGCCGTGGGTATTCTGTTGTCTCACTGCCTTCCTGATCTCTCCTGAGGGTCAGTAGGCAGCGGCCAGCATTAGCACTCAGCTGCTGCCTTGTTACTAGGAGGCCTGGTAGTCATAGAAACTGCAGCTAAGGAGAGATTTAAAATGTAGATATTTGGAGCAGCCACTAATCCCAGCCAGTTTCGCTTTGTGTGTGCTGAGGACAGCCTGGGAGGGGATACAGCAGGCCTGCTCTCCTCGGCAGCTCCAGGAGCTGGCCTGGCTGTGGGCCCAAGGGGTCAGCGCCGGCCCCAGGCGCATGTCTGCTGCTGGGCTGCAGGTGGGGCCTAGCGTGCGGTGGCTGCTGGGTAGCCGTGGGCCTGAACAGTAGTGTGGAGAACCCAAGTATGGGCTTCAGTGGCCTCCTGAAGGCACCTGCCCCCAAGGTCAGCAGGCAGAGGACAAGCATACTCTTTCTCTGGCTTCCCGTACAAGGAACCCCTAAGGGGCTGTGTCTGCTGCCCAGCGCCGCAGTGTAACTGCAGGGAGGCACGGAAGGCACTGTCATTTTTTGTATGCCCTTTGTCCTCTGGATTTTGTATCACATATATCAACTTCCTATAGCAGAAAAGGGTAGTTCCAGACCTTGTATTTCTTCTTCCTTCCTTCATTCATCCATTTATTTTTTGAGGTAGGGTCTCATTATGTAGTTCAGGCTGGGCTTGCACTTGAAGTGATCCTCCTGCCTCGGTCTCTGGAGAGCTGGGACTACAGGCATGTGCCACCACGTCCAGCTGAGAAGCTGTCTTGATACCTAGCTGTAGAGTGAATCTTGTTTCTGAGCCCAACAGGAAGGAAGTTACTGTTTCAAAATCTGCCCCTGCATAAACTTCACACCCCGCTGCCCCGAACTGACCAACAGCAGTGTGGTAGCCAGCAGGTGCACACGCCCACCGTGTGGCCTGAAGCTTAGGGATGAAGGCTCGTGGGTGGGAGAACAGACAGGCTTGTTCTGGTGAGGGGCAGGTGCTTGAGGCCATCTGCCCCAGAGAATGTAATTAGAAAATAAGGTAAAGGCATTTGGCCCCCGTGGTTCGCGAGACAAGGTCTTACTGTAGTTCAGGCTGGCTTAATTCCTTTGTTTTTGTTGAGTTTTGGTGTTTGGTTTTTTCTTTTTTCTGAGACAGGGTCTCGCTGTATAGCTCAGGCTGGCCTCAGAACTCATGGTGATACTCTTGCCTCAGCCTCCCAGGTACTGGGATTACATGAGCATACACCTCCACACCCAACTTTAGGCTGCCCTCAAACTAGCTGCATAGCCCAAATAGACTTCAAACATGCAACCCTCCTGCTTCAGCCTCCTGAGTGCTGGTATTACCAACATGTACCACTGTGCCTGGTGACACCATGCTTCTTAAATGGAAGCCCACCAGTGGGATTTTAAAATAGCCCTGTTGCCCACTTACAGTCAGTGTCCCCCTGCCTGCGCTGGAAGCAGATGGAATGCGGCCCCCAGTCACCCCTGGCTTCTGTTTTAGAAGGAGCGGCATATAGCACCCTGGTCTGTTTAGTCTCCCTCCTTTTTCCTTTCCTCTTTTTTTTTTTGATGGGCTCTTGCTAAATTACTAAGTTGCCTTAGCTTAGTTGACACTTGGGATCCTCCTCCCTCAGCCTCCCATGGTGCTGGGATTACAGGCGTGCACCACCATGCTCAGCTCTCTAGCCTCTTGAGTTTCTGGGAAAATTCCCTGAGATCCTGAGCCACTTGGAGCAGGTGTCTCACCTGCTGTCCGCATCCTCAGCATACAACCTAGTCCTCAGACACGGGGGCCGGACCCTGAACGGGGTTGCGCTTTGACACGCTCAACCCAGGGCTCCCTTCTGGCGAGACTGGTTTCGCACTAGTCCTGTAACTTGATGCACCAGCATCTAGCACTGCACGCTGTGCATTCCACCTGCACGGTGTTCGTCCCTCCTGATCAGGTGGCACCTGGGCCAGCGGCCCTGGAAAAGCAGCATCTTCACCTCCCAATGACCTCTGTCCATGGTGCCTGCTTTCCAGCAAACCACCTGTCTCCATTTTACAGATTAATGGAATGTGGCCCTAAAGTGTCCTCCCTGGTGGACACAGCGCTGTCAGTGCGCACTCAGTGTTCCAGGTCAGGTGTGTCTGTTCAGACTCGCCCTTCAGCACCCATGGGCCACAGGCCTGAGGGAGGCCGGCCGAGCCCGACACGCGGCATGGGTAGGGGACAGGCTGGGCGGCCTTCCTCACCTGCCCCTCCTGGAAGGCAATCAGACCATCAGGTGAAAACCCTCCTGGGGGTGTTGGCGAGGGGCCTGGGTTTCTTCCCCAAGGTGTACTAGGGGCTCTCTTTACTTGTTTTCAGGTGAAAGTAGGAGATACACTGGATCTTCTCATTGGCGAGGACAAGGAAGCAGAAACAGAGGCCGTGATGCGGATTCTTCTGAAGAAGGTGTTTGCAGAGAAGACAGAGAGCGACAAGTACCGCGTGGTGCTACGAAGGTGGAAGAACTTGAAGCTACCCAAGAAGAGCGCATCAAAATGAATGCATTACTGTTTTGCTCTGAGGCTGCTTTTTAGTGGTGGGAGGAGGGGCCACACACAAAGAAGACACTTTTATCAAAATAAAATTGTCATACTGTTTGTGGAATCCACTGAACGTTGTGTGGAAAGTGAGATCCACGCTTGCAGCCCCGTGGCTGGCCAGGCTTCCCCTCCCAGTGGCCTGTGCGCCTTGTTGGCAGTGTGAGGATCCTCCTGGCGAGGGGTGTGCTGGGGGGCTGAGCCCTCCGGGCTTCCCACATCAGCTGCCCTGCCTGTGTGTTTGCGGTGTTGGGACTGAGCCCAGGGAGTGCTGAGCTGTACCCCGCCTTTCTGTTGTAGAGACCCAGGTCTGTTTACCTCAGACTGGCGGTGGGTTCTGACCCCATCTCCCAGGGGGTGGGATTACAGGCATGGGCCTCCAAGCCCAGCTCAAAGTGCTGTCACTTAAAAACTTACCTGCTCTGGGCCCAGCTTCCCAGCCTCTGGCTGTGCAGCAAAACTAAGCAAAGTCAAGGTCATCAAGGTCCTTTGCCCTTCAGATGATTCAGGGAGCAGCTCTGAAAGAGCCCTTTCTCCACTCACCACCTGAATCACCAGGCTGGTACTGCTGGTTCCCTTCAGTTTGTCTGCAGAAGTCTGGACAGGTTCCCACTGATTCCGACTAGGCTGGGTAGGGCCCATTTGAGGACCTGTGTAGAGCAGAGGTCAGTAAGCTAAGGCAGCCAGGTGTGGTGCGCACGGATTGCAACACTCAGGAGGCTGAGGCAGGAGGATGGGAGGTTCACTGCTGCAAGTTCAAGGCCAGCCTAAACTGCTTAGTAAAACCATCTCGAAAAGACAAAAAAAAAAAAAAGCTAAGGCAGCCAGAGGCTTGTTTTTGAATGGTCCTCAGAATGGTTTTTAAATTTTTAAAACATTAAAAAAATGTATACTTCTGGCCAGGGCTGTAGCTCCTCGGCACAGCACCTGCCTGGCAAGTGCAAGGCCCTGAGTTCGATGCCTGGTATGGGGGCGGAGTATATATGCATATACAAATATTTACTCTCTGAACCCATGCAGACCACAGACATAGGGAAATAAGCAAAGGCTTTCAGGCTGGAGATACAACTTGGCAGCACAGTGCCTGCCTGGCAACCACAAGGTCCTGAGTTAAAGTCCCAGTACCAAAAAAAGAAAATTTACTTTTCAGTAGGAAAGGATTTAACTTAAAGTAAGGAATAGGTTTTCTGTAAGAGAAGGAACAAACCAGTTCCCAACAGTGTTCAAAAGGGAGCAAGCACATGAGACACTGCAGGGACTGGCGTACGCCATCTGCTCCAGGCTCCTGGGCTTGCTTCCTGGCACTCAGGAGGGCTGGCCCCACAAAGCTGTGGGTTCTTTTTTTTCTTTTTGGGGGCGTCTGAGGGGGTAGGGCTGAGACGCATCTTGCTATATAGTGCAGGCTGGCCGCTAACCCACAGGGATCCTCCTGCCTCAGCCTCTAAAGTGCTAGGATTACAGGCATGTGTCACCACACCCAGTGGGTTCTTTTATCCCGCCCCCCCAAAAATGGAAGCATCTGTAACCCAAATCACCAATATTTAGGCGCATCCCGTAAGTCTGAAGTCTTTCACCAGCTCATTTTTTCAGAAGACTCAGAACACCTTTTTTTAGTGACACTGGGAATTGAACTCTAGGCCTTCACACCTGACACTGAGCTGTATCTCCACTGTTTTTATTTTTCATTTTGAGACGGTCTCGAGGCTGGGCTCAAACTTGTTTGGTTTTTGAGACAGGGTCTCACTCTGTTAACTCAGACTGGCCTTGAGCCCACGTCGGCCTCCTGCCTCAGTCTCCCACATGCTGGGATCGCAGGTCACACCCAGCCAACACAGATGTGAGTTTGAAAAACTAAACTCTCAGGAAGAAATGGTATAATATGACAGGGAATTGTTTCATTTTACTATTTGTTTGGCTTTACTGAGACGTGGATAAAGATAGTATGCTTAATGTCCACATTAGGTGAGGATGGTAATTTAGAGTCTGTGTCTGCATACTTTTCGTCAGCCTCTTCCACCTCCCTCCTCTTGACTTCTCGGGAAAGTGAGCGGCAGAGAGCCTAAAGCTGGGGTGCAGTTCAGTGGCAGAGCACTTAGCATGTCCAAGGCCCTGGGTTTGATCCCCGCACTGGAAAGATTATTTTAAAAAAT
Organism: Dinomys branickii; assembly: GCA_004027595.1. Lineage (NCBI taxonomy): Eukaryota > Metazoa > Chordata > Mammalia > Rodentia > Dinomyidae > Dinomys > Dinomys branickii. The sequence continues at coordinate 21,195 of PVLD010018706.1, read as the reverse complement.
AAATAGAAAGCTGTGCAAGGAGCTGTGTGTGGTGGTGCACGCCTATAATCCCAGCACTTGGGAGGCTGAGGCAGGAGGGTAGCTGCAGGTTCGAGGCCAGCCTGGGCTACACAGTGAATTCAAGGCCAGGGTGCACTACATAGGCCCTGTCTCAAAAACACAATATAAAAAAGCTGGACATGGTGGCACATGCCTGTTATCCTCATATTCTGGAAGGCTGAGGCAGGAGGATCACAAATTCTGGCCCACACGGGTCAATTCAGCGGTTTAGTGAGATCTTGTCTTAAGAAAGGGCTGGGGGTGCAGCTCAGTGCAAATGCCCTGGGTTCAATGCCCAGTTTTTTTTTTTTATTTTAAGGAAAGAAAGAAAAAAAGAAGAGCCTAGGAAGATGTGAGTGACAAGGACTGAATGACCTCGTGGTAGGTCAGGGCCCCAGGTTTCCCTGTTCCTAGGCCCAGTCCTGCCAAGAGCAAGTTGGATCACCTTGGTCACAGTTTGACCCTAGCCCCTCAGTCTCATTGACTTCCCTGGTCAAATGAGGACAGGAAACTGGATGCCTTACCTCCCGTGTGAGAGTAGGAAGTTAGGTTATACAAGTTCATATAAGGTGGCTGCCCCGCAAGTGCAAGGTACTGAGTTCGATTCCTAGTTAAAAAAAAAAAGAATTGAGCATGAAGGACTGTTGGAGGTACTCTGTACCTCAGCTCAGCTGACTGGCAGGTTTGATCCATTCCTGAATTGTTTTTTGGTGTAGGGGGTTTTTTTGGTACCAGGAATCAAACTCAGGATATTGCCCTTGCCAGGTAGGTGCTGTGTCAAATTTTTTTAACAAACTAAGGCCCTGCAAGGTGGTGCTTTTCCAGCTGTTTGGGTGTCTGAGGCAGGAAGCTCAAGAGCTCAGGGCCAGCTTGGACTACATAGCAAGAGCTTGTCTCCAAGAAAAGACAAAAGAAACAGGCCAGGCTTGGTGGTACACACCTGTCATCTAAGCACTTACGAGGCTGAGTCAGGAGGATCGCTGTGAGTTTAAGACAAACCTGGGATACATAGTGAGCTCAAGGCCAGCCTGAACTGCATAGTGAGACTGCCTCAAAAAAACAAAAAACTAGGACACCCAATGACAGAGAATATTGGTTTGGTCATACTGTGTGTCAAAACCTGATTTCCCAAGGTTACCTACAGTGCAGAGGCCTTGAAACACCCACAAAACAGTAGTCCAAACGAGCAATTCCTGAGATGTATGGAACTCTTGTGACTCATTCCCAACCCAAATGACAGCTGCTTCCAATGTCCCGGCATAACCTTGAAGACCAACGTCATGAAAAGATTAAAGACGATGCCTGCCATGGTGGCGCACGCCTGTGATGCCAGCACTCGGGAGGCTGAGGCAAGAGGATTGCTGTGAGTTGGAGACCAGCCTGGACTACAAAGTGAGCTCAAGGCCAGCCTGAGCTGCAAAGTGAGACCCTGTCTCAAAAAGACAAAAAAAAAAAAAAAAAAAAAGACACCTGGGCCTGCTGGAACTCGGGTTCTCAACTGGGGGTGATTCTGTTTCCTGAGATTTGTTCATGTCGGAGGTGGCTTGGACTGTTGGGATCGTGGGAGCCCGTGGACAAAGCAGGCATGTGTGCACACAGGGCCCCCACAAATGGCAGCCTGTCTGCAAATATCAGTAGCACCGAGGCTAAGCCCTGTTCTAATACATTTTGGCCCTTATTTACACTTCCGATTCCTCACATCAGAGAAACAAAGTATTTACACGTGCGCCCTGTTCTAATACAGTGACAAGGAATTGGCTTGGGGGTTTCTGCTATTGTTTTTAACATAGTTCTCAGGACTTCCTTTCTCCCATTAGAGAAGCAGTGTTTAAACAACTGCTAGTGCCTGCCAGAGTGCTGCGTTGGGAGCACCGCCGGGCAGCAGTGCCCACCTCCCGAGTCCTTGGGCATTTCTGCCCGTCCTGCGGGGCTGTCTGCGCATCCCCTGCTCTGCCTGTCATTCTGCTGTGTGTAGTGTGCGTCTTTCTGTGTGCGTTCTTCTGAAATGTTCTGCAGTTCAATGGACACACAGTACATATTTTAAATTTGATAAATATTATACATTTTATTTTGTATCTTCTTTCACCCCAGGAAGGTTATTAAGATTGACCCATGGCGCTAGAGGTAAATCAAGTCCCTTGCTCTTCCCTGTTGCCCTACACAGCAGCGCCTGCACATGCCTCCCACTCCCCTCAGGCCCCGCAGACTACAGTACTCTCTGCCCTCGCCACCAGTCACACAGTACTATGTCGCCAGGTCCTCCTGCAAGCACCTGGGCCACCGCCTCGCTCCGCCCCTCTATACTATAGGTACAAAGAGATTCTCTTTAGCCAAGTATGGTGGCTCACACCTGCAATCCCAGCACTTGGGGAGGCTGAGTGAGGAGGACCCCACGTTGACACTAAGCTGTGCAGATGAGGGACTTGGCCAGACCCAGTCTCAAAAACCCAAAGGAAGGCAGCTTATGTGAAGCACCGAGGTTTGATCCCCAGAACCACGGGGGGAGGGCACACACAACACGTTTAACATACGCACTTCCCACATTCACTATGCACCAAGCCCTCGCAGCCTGTAACAGCTCCTGCTGCCCAACCCATGGTTCAGGGTTGCTGAAAAGGCTCTGACATAGGATATAGTTTCCTAACAAAGCCACTTTACTATTCCTCTCAAGACCTGCTTGACAGCCTTGTCTGTATAAAGACTTGGCTTGTCATTACTGCTAGCAGATTGGTAAACACCTCCAAAGCTGGTGGCTCTGAGGCCCGGGTCCACACTGGGGATGGGCGGTGCACCTGGAGGACCTCCTGTCCCGGGACTCCATTCTCAGCGCCCGAGCCCTCCCAGGCGGGCAGGGCAAAGCTGCAGCTGCTAGGACGGCCTTGCAGCTTGGAGGTCAGCGTGCGGTGGCACGTGCCTGTGATTCGGCGCCCTAGGAGGATCACAAGTCTGGGTCCAGCCTGGGCAATTCAGCGGCTGAGACGTGTGAAATCTACCTCAGAGTGAAAAGGTGGGGTTGCTCAGTGCAAAGGCTGTGTGTCCAGTCGCCTGTACCACAGAACACACAAGAAACCATCCCCGGAGCTGTGCACAGGTAAGTCACCATGAGGTCAGCTTCCTTTAGCGTGCACATAGAAAATTTCCTTAGGATTATACAGAAAGCCCTTAACTTATGATTTTGAGACAGAGAACAAAGGTGACGGTGAAATGAGAGGGCAACTAGGAACCTAAGCACCCCATCAGTATTTCCTGAGGACAGGGCACCCATCACTACAGGCCCGACACACACCTCTCCGTACCTCTGCCAAGATTCCCGCTCTTTAAAACCGGAGAGGAGTCCAGCATCCAGTCCCTAGTGTCTGAATGTGCAGAGCAGGCCAGCGGGGTCAGGACGAGCACAGTCTGCGGGGAGGCTCACATGTTTCAATCTGGAAAGGCCCAGAGAGCCAGGAAGTGCCCCAGGTGCGCCTCAGGCCAGAGCCCAGCCCAATCTGGATCCCACCACCAGGGCCTCAACTGTGCCAGGTCAGGAGGAGCCTTGGGCCCCCAGTCTGGCTAGAGCCACATGTATCTTGAAAATCAGCTTCAGGCAAGAGATATCAGGTTGGTGTGGTTTATGACCCTCCCCAAGCTCAGGGAGCTTCCTAAGCACTAGCTCTCGAGGCTGGGCCCTGTTACAGAGCAGTGTCTGGTGGACAGGTGGTCTCCACATACCTGCTGAATGAACGAACCTCCTGTGGAGGCAGAGACAGCGCTTCCTGCAGTCCCTATTCTGTTTTTCTGACACTGAAATGCGTTCTGACTTCCACTCTTTTCAGCCTTTTTCTCTCTATAAAACAACACTGCTCCGTTCACTGGAACGTTTTACTATTTTATGCAGTGAAGTGTGCCTGAGTCTAGAAATGAAAATGAAACCAATTAAGACCATTGAACTGAGGCCGGGCCTGGTGACACACGCTTGTAATCCCAGCAGTACTCAGGAGGCTGAGGCAGGAGGATCCTTACTCGTTTAAAACTAGCCTGGGCTACAACGTGAGCTCAAGGCCAGCCTGACTGCACAGCGAGACCCTGTCTCACAAAGACAAAAAAAAGATCCCTGAACTAAAGAGACAGAGACAAAGACAGTGGAGAGAGACCGGGCGTGTTCCAACCCGAGTCAAACACTCTCCTGAGGGTGGGTCCAGATTCCTTTCTAGAAACCCCCGAGGTAAACCCCAGGGACCACTGGGAGGATGAGACCCCGACTCACTCTGCAGAGCTGCACAAGAGCAGCAGAGGGGTCCAGAGCATGTGCTCTGGAGTCAGCCCAGTCATTGTGAGAACTTCCAGTTCTGCCAGCAATGGGACCTTAGCCAAGTTACCAAGCCTCTGGAGCATGTTTGCCTGCTGTAACGTGGTTTTCTGTGAGGAGTCAATGGAATAATGTAAGTCCTGAGCACCTCCCTGACCCATTTTGGGTGCTTAAAAATAGGAGCTATTATTGGAAACAAAACTTGTAATGTAAGGAACCTCGGTCACTGCAGACTCCACAGCTGTCACAACTCAGACCTCCTGGGATGGAGGCCATGGTGCTGTGTGCTCCCCATCTCTGTCAAGGACACATTCATGGTCTGGAACACAAAGAATCTATTTGGGAGAACAAATTGGTTCTTCTTTTCTTTTTGCTGGCCTCAAACTTGCAGTGATCCTCCTGCCTCAGCCTGCTGACTCTTACTCCTTAAAATGAAATCAGTGACAGCCTTGCCCCTGCAGAAAGGCTCTGCAAAACGCCACTGTATCAGCTATGTCTTTAAACCTCCATGTGTGCCTCTTCTCCCCGGCCTAAAAGTTCAGGTTTTTTTCCCAGTACTAGGGATTGAACTCAGGGCCATATGCATGGTAGGCAAATGCTCTGAACTGAGCCACAGGCTACACTCTCAGCCCTTTATTATATTGCAAAACAAGGCATCACCAACTTGTGCATGCTGGCTTCAACTTGCAATGTGTCTGCCTCAGCCTCCTGAGTAGTTGGGATTACGGATGTGCACTATGGCACTGACTTTAGCAGTTTTGGGTTTTTTTTGCTTTTTGAGACACTGCTATGTAGTTCAGGCTGACCTTGAATTCAGTATATAGCCCAGGCTTGCCTCAAACTCTTGGCCATCTTCCTGTCTCAGCCTCCTGAGTGCTAGGATCATAGATGTGTACCACCATGCTCAGTTTGACAGTCAGGATCTTACGGAGGTGGTAGAAAACCACTTATTTCAGAGAAGCCCTGTATCTACCAGAACCTTCTGTTTACTACCTTCAGTTTTGGCCAGACCCACTTTAGGAAATTACTATAGTGCTTCTTCTGTGGTCCTGGCACCAGCAGCTTTAGCAGCACCTGGGAACTTGCTGGATATGGAAACACTGCAGCCTATCCAGCCTACATCAGGCTTTCTGGGCCTGGAGCTCAGCAGTGTTTAACAAGCTTCTTGGACTCACGCAGGTAACCCTTGAAAGACTCATCCCTGCAATGAGGGGATGTTGGTGGTATCTCACCCATGCCCCTCTGCCACCCTTCTGGAGCATTGCCCTTGGCCAAAGGAAGGCCCCCTGCAGTTATTACCATTTCCCTGGGAAAACCTCAGACAACAGCAAGCCAGCCTGTGCCTCAGCTGGAACCAGTTCTGCCCTACAATTCACACTGCAGGGCCTCCCAGCGATCTGGACCTCTCTGCCCTCAGCCAGCTGGTCTGGCTCTGCCCTGCTCCCAGGGAGCACACCCCACCTGCAGCATCCAGCTCCATCTCAAACAGTTGACTATTACAGATGTTTGACCACGGTCACTACAGCGGTCTCACCCAGTGCAGTTCTACAACCAGCACACCTGCACGGAGATCAGACCAGCGGGGGGCTGCGAGGGCGTGGTGAGACTGCCACTCACCTACTTTGAATCTGAATGGCTGTGTGTTGTGACTGAGGGGTGTTGAGCTCCCCAAACAGCGTGTTGTGATAGAAAGAGACAAACAGGCTCAAAGCCTGGCACCATTTGCCAGTTATGTGAACTTGAACAAGAGTCCTATTTCTTGCTTCCTTCCCACAGAACAGGGCTATGGCACTGTTCTTTCGGGAATCAGGTGACACAGCACAGACAAAACGCGCGCCGGACTCAGCCTCATTCCGGGACTTACCTCCGGGCTCTGGAGAGGATGACCACGCTGCCTCTAGGTCTGGCTCTTGCAGCACCTGTTAAGAGTCTCGCTGTGAGGCATCCCTCAGCCAGTAGGCGGGGAGTGCTCGCACCCCTCCACTCCCCACCAGCAGCCAAGGATGTCAGCTTTCCCAGAAGCCCCGCAAGAGGCCACAGCGTCTCATTGGTGCAATGATTCAACTGGTGTGGTGCTTAGAAGCAGAGCTGGTAAAGTATGAACTCACACACAGAAATACTGTAAACTTTCTCATAGCAAAGATTCCTACAACCAGGAGCTTAAAGAATCAATCTAACCTTCAATGACAAGAAAGACGCTAGCCTATTCAGTTCTTGCTGAAACAGCGGGTGGACTCGGCACCGAGGCTCTGGTGCCGGACGGGGCTGGCCTGTCAGCAAGGCTACAGCACAGCTTTAGGGGCTGCAAACCAGAAACAAAGGGCTGGGGGCAACGTGGCTCAGCTGAAGAGCACAAGAGGCTGGGTTCAATCTCCAGCTCCAAAACACCAGAAATAAGCAGATACTCTATGAAAATGCTCCCATCAAGGAGCCACAAACTACATCATGTGATCCTGGGCCCAAGATACTTTCTCTCTGACAGCTGGAGACATTGTGATTTTAAGGTTTCTGGTACACATTCACAGCCAGAGGAAAGAGAGACTGAGGGAAAACACACATCTGTTTATTAGCTCTGAGGAACAATGTCGCACTGGGTCAAAGTGGGGCACGGTCAGCCTGAGGGAAGCCAGGCCGGCACCTGGCCAGGAAGGCGGAAGGGTCAGGGCTGTGTCCACACTGTGGCCAGGACGCACTCCATGGAGCAGGATGGCGGTGGGGTGATTTGGTGACTTCTCAGTCACTCAGCTACCACCAAACACTAAAACCCCAAGCAGCGCCAACGTCAGGCACCGGGAGGAGACACTGAGATCCCTGGGACACTCATGCTGTCCCCAGGAGCAGAAGGAGCCACGCAGGCACATAGACCCAGGCTGTTCTGAGACCAGTGCCCTAAGGAAATAAGATGTTAGGAGACCACAGGTTTTCTATTTTTATAACATTTTATATAACTCATAAAACAGTGCTTGTATAAAAATTCACACAAGTTGCTAGACAGCATACAGTTTGCAAAAATGTCCTGGGTTTTTGTTACATTCAGTTTTCTAAGGATGCACTCAAATCAATGGTAAAATCCAGACAGTATCGGACAATTCATTATCTTTGGTAAAACTATTCTCATTATTTTGTCTCCTCACAGTATTAACTCTGATACCCACTTTGTGCAGGGTCTGCTCTTACTAGGATGTCAGAAAAACATTAAGGCTGGATCTACCTGAGGTGAGGCAAGTATTTCCAAGGAGCGGCGCCGGCCCCCAGGGCGCCCACCCACACTTCAGAACCGAGGGCCTGCACAGCCACATGGCAGGCGGCATAGGTCCCTGCCACCTGGGCCGGGGCAGAGCTCTGAGAGGCTGCCACGGTGGGGCTGGGCCCTCACTCTCAGCATTCAAACAGCAAAGGCATCGCCAGGAGCAGATCCGATGTTGGTTAGTGACTGCTGCAGACAGCCCCACCCCCAACTTAAAAAGAAAAAGAACACTGGGGTCAAGACCGAAGGGGAAGGGCACACCAGCACTCATGACAATGGGCACTTTATTCCCTGTCAAATGTTTGTCATCATGTAGAAACGGGCGGGAGAACGGGAAACAGGACTCAAACACAGTACATTCAAGACTATCCGCATACATTCCTCCTTAACACCTTACTATCAGAACCATGACCACTACTGCCTACTGTGACTATGTTACTTAACCTCAGAACACGTCTGTGCTAATTCTTTAGTCCTTGGGATATAAGGCAAAAAGAGACAGAGAGAGACAGAGACAAGAGAAAGGGATGGCGAAAAGAGAAAGAGAGGAGAGAAAAAGAAGTCCAAAACACTAAGACCTAAAACCAGACTTTGGATGGACAGAGGAACTAATTTTAAGGAACATGTTAATTCTGAAAAAATAAGCATTTCTGTGCTTCTATTGCTTCATGTGAAGACACACCCCCAGACCCCCAAGGGGTGCAGAGTGAGCAGGGCACACAGGAGGACGCGGCCCGCAGCATGGCTCCTGGCACAGCCGCCCGTCACTAGACAGGGGCGTGGGCTCGGGGAGATGGCCTCACAAGGGCGTAAAGGAAACCACCAATACGCAGCTTCTACATTTTAACACGCTCTTGCTTGCAGAGACGTTGAATTCTAGCCTATGGATTTCTCTAATGTGAATAGACAAAGAACTTTTTAAAAAATTATTGATTGTGCTTCTAAAGTTGCAGGGCCACACTCCACTCTCTAAAGCAGGGTAACTGTCACATGGCTTGGAGTCCTCTGGGATGCATCCTGGAGACCAGAACAAGCGCTGTGGTACGCCTCCCTCCACAGCTCCCCCTCCAGCCAGCAGGGCCAAGGGTAGAGCGCCACAGCCGTCTTTGGGTATGGGCGTGTGTGGGTGTGTGTGCGTGTGCGTGTGCGTGCGTGTGTACACACGCACTTGCACAGTAGGGAGAGTAAGGCAAAGAAAAAGGCCCAAGTGAGGGGAGAGCTCATGGCTGCTCCAGTCCCTTCTACCCAGGCCCAAAAGGACTTGCTATCCGCGTAGGCCGCCTCTCTCTTAGGCTTCCTGTGTGTGTCCAATGTGTGGGGGTGTGACAGAGTGTCATCAAGTCCCTGTGCATTTCTCAATTTCAAAATTACAGGTCTGCAGCTTCAGCAGAAACAATCTGTAATGACGTAAAACAGCAACTTTACATTGCTCAAAACTGTTTTACATATATAAAAGCCCACTGGGTACAGGCAAAATTGTGTCTTAACAGTCACTGAAACTAACAGTCTTAGCTTCATAAAGGAAACTCACAGATTATTTCTATTATTTCTGCATTTTAGGGTAGCAAAATACTAAAGCATTAGGTTATTAACTCTGTAACCTCCCAACAAGGGCTTGCAGACTACCTGGTTTGATTCAGTTATTTTCAAGGTCTCTGGCAAGACACAGTGGACTTGGTTGGACTGTGTCCTTCCCCTCAGCATGTGGCTCCAGACAGGGTAAAACACTGTCTTTCAGGACACAAGCTGCCGCGGGGTCTCCTGGCCAGCACTCCTGAGAGCAAGCTGCTGGCTTGGAGTAGTCGCACCTTCCAAGTCAGCAAGGAGGGAAGAAATGTTGTACCTTAAAGCCAGGGAACAGGCCGGAGGCAGAACAGTAAGACCTTCTAGGGTGGCTGAGGAGCAAGTTTTGAGTAGACCTGGGAAGGACACGCAAGTCCCATCTGAGATAACCTGTGTGCTTCCAAAGCCAAGCATTCTCAGGAAGGCCCAGGCCCAGGCCCACCTGCCCAGGAACAAGGACATCCTGCTGGGGAGCGGCTCACACAGGCCTAGGGAAGTCACCAAACAGCGCCTAGAACCCGGATTTCACACGAATACCCACACGGAAAACTAACAGTTCTCAGCGAGCCCAAGGGGCCCACCCTTAAATCAAATAAGAAGCCACGTGTTCATACACACTGTTTTTCAAGAAAACTTGACTGCCCTTCCAACCAGCACCCACACACGAGAGGGAATGGGTGTGAAGGACACAGCGCATGTGAGGACGCTGTGAACACGTGCTTCCACGTCTGTCTACATTCACGTCATCATCATCCAGTGTTCTCACCTACAGCGGGGCACCACAGGCAGCCCAGGCAACAGCGTGCACAGCCTGCCAGGCACCACGGCGGGAGGGGCAGCTTGGTCAGAACCAGCTCCGCCTTGCTGTTCCTGGCCCGGCCCTCTCCCACCATCCAAGGGGCACTGCAAGTCTTCCAAAACCAGGTAAGGACGAGGTCAGGGAGCCCAGGCTCCGGGCTGCCCCATCTGTGATTACCCACCACACATGAACATGGCACTTCTACAAAATTCATAAATCTGAAATCACCTTTAAAAATCCCAGCACCTGACTCATCTTACAGTACTTCATCTCAAATACTTAAAAAGACTTTTTTTCTAAGTAAAATGGCCCCAAAAGAGCCCAATGATATTCTGCTTTTTAAAAAAGGGTTTCAGTTTAATTAAAAAAGGGCAGGGCAGGGGGATAATGGGAGATGTCAAAGGTGGAGAGGAACAGGAGTCCCCGAGTTTGCGTCCTGGACCTGTGAGGGCTGCAGGGGCCTCTGCAGCCAGGAGAGGACCCTGCTCCTCCAGCCCCTCTGCGCCCTCAGCCGTTCTCCCCCAGAATCCAGCAGCTACACCTGGGGCACAGGAAAGTCGTGAGTACAAGAAATCAAATGCAAGGCTCCTGTCTTGTGGTCAGGTGGGTGTTTATGTGTGCAAAGGTGGGAAGCCACTCCCCGTGGGCATAAGGTGCCTGCCTGTGGGTACCACACATGTGCTCCACAGTGACGCTCAGTCCCGGGGGTGCCCAGCACTCAGGCTTCAGCAACCCCAAGTCTCTGGGCAGAGCCCGGCCCGTCACTTCTCCACCTTCTTGGCTTTCTTGAGAATGTCGCACTTCTTCCTGTTGGGGCGACGACACCGCTCGTCGATGCTCGGGATACATTCATAATGCCACACCTCCTCCATCTTCTCTACAGGGTACACGGCCTCCACATAGTGGCGGATGAGCCTGAGCCTGGTGGGGTCCAGCTGCTTCTTGTTGCAGGCCCCAGAATGGTTGTACTGAAGCCGGAGGTTCTCAGCAGTGAAGAGCTCAGGAAAGAGCCTGACGAGCAGCCGCGCAGCGAAGTTGCCCACAGACAGGCTCTGCTGCACGACCTCCCGCACCTCCTTGTCTGACAGCAGGTAGGGAGGGGGCACTGGGAAGTCGGGCGAGGGGACCACCAGCTCGTCCAGGGGGATCTTGCAGAAGTCCTTGCTGCTTCTCTCCGGGGGCAGCGGGGGCCCGTCGTACTCCTCCCGGAACCGCTCGGTGTTGATGGCGTAGTTCGCCACATCCCTGCACTCAGGGCCCGGGACGTGCACCTTGCGCTGCTGCTGGTAGGAGCGGCGCTGTTCGGTGTCCCGGCGCCTGCAGCGCTCGTCCAGCTTGCCCACGAACTCCAGGGTCCACACGCGGTCGTTTTTGGCCCGGGGATAGAGCAGCTGCACATAGTGGCGGATCAGCTTGATGCGAGCCGGGTCCAGCTGCTTCTTACCCAGGGAGCCACTGCAGTTGTACTGCTTCCGCAGGTTCTCCTGGGTGAAGAGCTCGGGGAAGAGGTGCACCAGCAGGCGGGAGGCAAAGTTGCCGATAGATAGGCTGCTCTCATAGATGCTGCGCAGCTGCTCCTTGCTGAGCAGGCAGTCGGGGCCTGGCACCTCGAAGTCGGGCTGCGGGATCTCCATCTTGTCAAAGTCAATGGGCACCAGCCAGATCTTCTTGGAGCGCCGGCCAGGACGCTCGCCCTCAAAGCTGTCCTCCACCTTGACCACGGAGATGTCGTCCGGGAGGCTGGAGGAGTCGTAGCAGTCATCCCGAGGGGGTTCCCCCTCGCTGCCCCCCTCCAGCCCAAGGCTCTCCAGTTCATCGTTGAGGCGCTGGGCACACTGCTGCAGCCAAGCTTCCTCCTCCTGCATGTCGGGAAAGTAGATCTCTGTGTAGTTGCGGATGATCTGCAGCCTCTGCGGGTCCAGCTCCTGCTTGCCACCATCACCATAGCAGCTATACTGCTCGCCTAGCTTCCGGTGGTCAAAGAGCTCGGGGAAGAGCCGGTGCAGGAGGAAGACTGCAAACTCGCCGGGTGACGACGCTTCGTCCAGGAACTCGGTGAGGTCCTGCGTGTCCACCGCGTGGTCAGAGGCGACGGTGCTGCTCCGGTCCAGAGACAGGGCCTCCTCCTGGTCCTTCTTATCCAGGTAGTGGCTGGTGTCTACCTGCTCGGCTTCAAAAAAGCTGGGTGCCTGGCCTCCCGGCTGGCTGTCCTCCATCTCCCGCTGGGCCCAGAAGCGGCTGAAGAAGTCATTCAGCTGCGGCAAGCACTCGGCCTGCCACACCGCCGTGTCCTTCACGGAGGGGTAGTAGACCTCCACGTAGTTTCGGATAAGCTGCAAGTGCAGGGACTCCAGCTTCCGCTTAGCAGCAAAGCCGCAGGCACTGCAGCCACGAGCAAAGTCCACGTCGCTGAAGAGCTCGGGGAAGAGCTGCACCAGCAGCCGGCAGGCCAGGTCCCCACCTGACAGGCTCTGGTCCACAATCTGCTTGAGTTCAGCAGCAGTCAGCTGGTACTCTGGGGGTGGCTGGAATTTGGCCACCAGCTCGGAAGGGCTCACCTGCTTCTTGATGCGGCTCACCTCCAGGGAGAGCAGGTCCACCTTGCTGTGCAGCTGGGACATGTTGGACGTGAGGGTGTTGAGCATGTAGAACATCTTCTGGATCAGGAAGTAAACGTTGGGCTCCCCGTCGGCGGCCGCCCCAGTGCTACCACAGTCGCGCTTCTGAGACTCGCTCAGCAGGCGCATTGGGGAGGGGCTATTGCTGGGGTTCGGCTTTTCGAAGACCTCGTAGGTGCTGAGCAGTTCCCCCGTGGGCAGGTTCTTCTTCTCCATGATCTTGTGGGAGATGCTATAGAGAGGCTTCTTGTAAGAAGGGGTGGTCGTGTCATTGCAGGGCTCCTCCTCCGCCAGCCACGCAGAGCCCACGCTCCTGCCCCTGCCGGCTGCCTCTCCATTCCCCTGGCAGGGCGAGCTGTTCTCCCGGTGCCGCATGCCTGCCAGCAGTGCCTGGAAGACAGAACGGGTTTCCCAGGGCGTTAGACAGGCACGCTCTGGCTTCCAGCACGAGACAAAGGTTTGGACACACATAGGGGACACAGTCAGTCTTCCTTCCCCAAGCCATGTAGCCAGTCCTGGAGGGCAACACAGGGCACCTGCACCCCAGCACCCGCCCCCCAGGAGGTCACAGCCTGGACCCATGAAAGCCATGTACTGCCGGACCCAGTGCTGGGCTTCCCCTCCCCTGGGCCCAACAGGAGGCGGAGCGCAGACGCTGACTAAGCCAGCTAAGAGAGACCCCTGAAGGGGAGGAGCCCCTGTAGCTGCCCAGCCTAGAGGTAGGTCACCTCCTGGCCTGTGCCTCACATACAGGGACAGGGACAGTGACTCCTGCCAGGGGTGGCTCCCAAAGGCAACTGCGTCATTCACAACAGCTGCCTCTGGACAACCAGTATCTCTCTGGAGAGGGCTTTTTTTTTTTTTGCGGTACTGGGGATCGAACTCAGGACCCTGCACTTGCTAGGCAAGTGCTTATTCCACTGAGCTATATCCCCAGCCCTGGAGAGGGCTTTTTTGAGTTGAAAGTGACGGGCACAGAACTGGGTTCCAAACAGTGGCAGTCTGCTGCCAACTCAACTGCTGCCTGGGTCACGTTTATCCTGAATCCAAAACATGCTGGCCCGAACCTTCCAGGCCTTGCGTGACTGTGGATTCCACGCACTGTAGGGATTCCGAGGATCCGAAGTCTCAGAGCCCTCCACAGAGGTACAGTCACCTCTGCAGCTAGGATTCCAGGGAGGAAACCCTGTCCTAAACCACTTACTGGATGTACTGACTCAGTGTCTCTCCTGTGCTTCTACAAAGTGGCTGCTACGACCTCTGCCTCCTTCACCCAGTGCCCGTTACGACCTCTGCTTCCTTCACCCAGTGCCCCGGGAAAGAGGAAAGCACCAGCAAGGGTGGTTTCGGGGACTGCCTTCTCTCCTAGAGCGCATATCCACAGGTCTGCTCTCGCTGGATGCCCAGGCAGCTCGTGCTTCCCTTCCCACATCCCAACTTGAGCCGGGTGTGGTGGTGCACGCACGTGACCCCAGTGCTTGGGAGATGGACCAGGAGAATCACTGTGAGTGCAGGTCAGCCCACCCTATAGTCTGCTCAAGGCCAGCCTGCACCGCAAAGTGAGATCTTGTGTCAAAAAAAAAAAAAAAAATCCTGACTTAAAGCCAAGCCCCCTCACCTGACCTGGGAGGCCGGAGCTCTCACTTGCTCCCTCAGTGGTTTGCACCCCGTTGGGTTCCAGAGACAAAGAGGCTTCTCTCTCTCTGCATGTAAGATGGGTGGTTTATGACAAAGGTTCCAAGGAACTTAGCAGAAAGTGAATAGTATTTTCCACAAAAGATTCTGAACAACTGGAAGTCCATATACAAAGAATATAATAATTTTAATCCAAATCTCATACAAAATTAACTCAAAAGGCAGGTACTTATGCCACTGAGCTATATCCCCAGCCACAAGCCTAAATTTAAAAACTTAAAAGTTCTAACATTTCTAAAAGAAAATTTAACAAAACCATTTGTGCCCTTGGTTTAGGTAAACCTTTTTTTTTTTTGTCTTTTTGAGGCAAGGTCTTACTATGCAGTTCAGGCTGGGCTTGAGCTCACTTTGTAGCCCAGGCTCGTCTTGCACTTACAATGATTTCTTTTTTTTTTTTTTTTTGGTCTTTTTGAGACAGGGTCTCAATATGCAACTCAGCTGGCCTTGAGCTCACTTTGTAGCCCAGGCTGGTCTCGAACTTGCAATGATCCTCCTGCCTCAGCCTTCTGAGTGCTGGGATTACAGGTGTGCGCCACCACGCCTGGCTCTTGCACTTACAATGATCCTCCTACTGCCTCAGCCTCCTGAGTGCTGGATTTACAGGCCTGTGCCACCAGGCTCAGCAGTAAACCTTTTTAGATACAACACCAAAAGTATGATCCAAAAGGAAATTATTACAGTGGGCTTTAGCAAACCTAAAAATGTCTGCTGTTCTCTTTCTTTTCTTTTCTTTTCTTTTCTTTTCTTCTCTCCCCTACTCTTCCTCTCCTCCCCTCCTCTCTCTCCCCACTTTGAGACAAGGTTTTGCTACACACTTAGGCTGGCCTCGAACTCACAGCCATCCTGCCTCATCCTCTTGAGTGCTGGGATTACAGGCATGCAGTACCCTGGCTGCCCTTTCTTCCTTCTTTTTTCTTTTTTGGTACCAGAAATCTAATTCATGACAGCAAGACCCTGTCTCAAAATTAAAATAAGGATTGTTCATTCCTGAATGAGATTTTTAGGATGCACATGTAAGATTTCTGGCAGGTGGAGATTACGGCAAACACACAACGCAATAGAAGTGATGTTCTAGAGGGAGTCCTGTCCTAACCAACAGCCACAGTAGAAACCATGCCAAGGATGGGTACCCAGGGCACTGACCGAGTGCCGACACCAAACCTATGTCTCTGGACTCCCCCATATTCCTCCAGCAGGCAGCAGGCCAGAATCCACCAGCACTGGAAACCCTCTTGTTATCTAACTCTCAACGTGCAGCCTCATTAATACAAATATTTCCATTTTCATTAGCGTGTTAGAAATGCTACTGTCAACAGAAGCATTCTTGACTGAACTGCTGAAAAAACAAGTCAGAATCCCAGCAGAGGGCAATATTCCTCACTCCCAGAAACCTGGACACACAACTCAATGCACAGCACAGCTCACACTGGAGACAAGGTGCATAGCCATCCCCACACTGGTGTCCTGTCAACTTGGTGCTCCCATTAATTGCACAAACACTGCCAAGGCAACAATGAGCTGGCTGCAGCGCTGCTGTGATAAAATCTCTGCTCAGCTGTCTAGGAGTATCACGAAATCTTTAAATCTGTGCTACTTGGCACGGCATCGCTGGTTAACGCTGTTCCCAATTTGCCAGGCTCATCTTCCAGCCATACGGGAACCCTGCCACACAGCCCTGCACTCAGACACCAGCTTCTAGCCTGGCCCAGGCCAGCCCGGGTTGGGTGGGGTCACACGAGGAAGCCCACAGCTCTCAGCTGGGGAGTGAGGCTGAAAAAAAAGGGGGCTGGGGCTGGGGCTGGGGCTGGGGCTGGGGCTGCCATACAAGTGAGGGCTCAGCAGACTGTCTAGGAGAGTGCAGGGAGCACCTAGTGACACCCCAAGGGCTGGGTCACCATGGAGGGGTTCCAGGTACCAGACAGCTTCATGAGGCCACCAGATGAGTCCAAGATCAGCCACTGAATTCAGTTCAGCGAGTGACGTGCTGCTAAGTGCTGCCCAGAGTCAGCAAAGTGGAGCACCAAGAAAGCAGCAGGCCTCTGGGAAGCAGGAGCACAGAACTAAAGTGGCGCGCACAGGAGGGCCACGGGGGCGCAGGGCCAGCAGCGGCGGGGGGCTCGTGTCCTCCGGGAGGAGAGAAGTGCAGCGACAGTGACGCCCACCCTCTCATTTTAACACATCGTTACCACCTCCTCCTTCTTGTCATCAGCTGGCCAGATCTAGTTAGCAATGGAAGGAGCCGTCGTCTGGGCACACAGAGCTGGAGTGGGCACAGCCTCTCCTCTCTGGCCATCATCCCTGGGCCACCCTTATACTCCCAACAGTGTGTTTAATGAGGTCCAAAGAAACGAGCATCTGGTGATGAAGCAGCTGCAATGATGGGAGAAGGGAGCAACCAGAAGACGCAGCATAGTCTGGTGCAGCGCAGACTCCACAGACATCGTACACAGGTCCCACTGGCCCTCAGGGTGGCCGACAAGGCGACCGCATGCACGTGGGGAAGGAGCCGGTTTGGAGCCCTGTAGAAATGAGAATGGCCACAGTACCCACCCGCTATGCAGTGTGGGGCTTCTTAGGAGTACTCCACTCATCCCACAGCACTTAGCAGAAGTGTGCAGTATACTTACACTGTGTAAGTAAGGCAGCGTTTCTGATTTCTAGTCAAACAACTACATGACACACCTGGCATGGTGGCGCACGCCTGTAATCTCAGCACTCGGGAGGCTGAGGCATGAGGATCATTCCAAGTTCGAGACCAGCCTGGGCTACAAAGTGAGCTCAAGGCCAGCCTGAACTGCACAGCAAGACCCTGTCTCAAAAAGACAAAAAACAAAACAAAAAACAAAGAAACAGAAAGCCACAGGACCCTGTAGGCTTAAAACAAATAAAAAACTCCAAGAAAACAAAGCTGACGGCGCCTGGCACACAGCTCTTGAATGTCGCCTCCCCCTCTGCAAACAACAAGACGATCCCCAGTAAAACCTGGCCCCTCACCGTCCACATCTGCCGTGGCTGGCCCCCAGCCCTCTCCATGGAGGTGGTTCCACAAGCCCTTCCACAGCCCTTTGTTAGACTTTTCCCAGGAAGGTCTATGTTTCTTCTACATAATGTATTAAACATTACTCATAAAATTGTCAGCAGTGATAGCAGTTTCCATGTCATACACCTTTAGCCACCAGGGCCACCACTCAAACCCTCATCCTGAGAGGGAAGAGAAGGCAGAGGTGTCTGCTCTGGCCCAGGGTGACAGGGCCGCTCCCCAGCACAGTTCATTTTAACGTCCACGCCCAAGGTGGCTCAAGGCTGCATTAATTCCTGCCCGACTGACTTGTAAGATGGGTGAGTAAAATGCGAAACGGAGCAGCCCCGCTGCCCGGTGAGTAGGTTCTGGGAAGCTAACCCCTCCCTTCCCACTCCAGACGGTCACTCTGAGGCCCCTGGCATCCCGCCGCCCTATGTGTAGAAGGCACAGAAAACTCAGGGGCAGGAGGACAAAGGACTGCTCGGTCTGAGTTAGACCAGTACTGAGTTTGAAAAATCAACACCTACTATAATTTTATAGCACTTACTTTAAACTAACATAGCTTTAATTTCATAAATGGACAGCTCATTCTAAAATCCTCCGGGTTCTGAGACTGCTGACTTAGACCTGTAACTCACACACACTCTTACAAGAAGAAACGCTGCTTTGCGCTCCTGTGACACCTTGCCGAGGGAGATGAAGAACTTCAAAAGGAGGGCAGAGATGTCAAGCCCACTTCACACATGAGGTTAACAAAGTGAATAAAGTGAGATCCAGGCCACGCATATCTTTTCCACTCCAAAACCTAGAGGGTCGGAACTGCCTTATGATCCAACCATAGAGAAGTAAACGTATGTGACCACTTCAGTTACAGGCATTTGGGTTAGGTAAGACCGCTTAGAAATGTTCAAACGTGTCACCGGCCCCCTCCCCCAAACCCTGGAGAGCGCGCTCCCTGCGCTTCTAGCCCCCTTGCCGCCTTCCGCTCCTCATGACAGCACCTGCCATCCTCACCCCACTCCACATCCGGGGAAACCTCCACCGCAAACCCAGCAGAGTTCTGACCGATTCTGGGGCTGTTCTGAGTGGCTTTGTACTGAAGGATTCAATTATAATTAAAAAAAAAAAAAAGGGTCAGGATATACCACGGTGCCTGCCTGGTAAGCACAAGATCCTGGGTTTGATTCCTGATACCAAAAACATAAAAATAATAAAAATATTCTCTTTTTTTCCTGCCCCAAGAATAAGAATCTCCCTTCTCTTTGATCCCCTTGTGACGATGAAAACATCCTGAATGAACAAGAGCAATGTCCAGTGGGTGAGGCTGCACCTCGGGTCCACCTCCCACCAACACCACAGAGCCTGCAAGCCATTCCTAGCAGGGCCAAGGGCCCCTCCTGGACCCTGCAATGCACCTCAGCTGCTTCTACCATCAAAGGTAGAGTCCGTCCATCCACCTGTGTGTCTAGGTTTGGCATGGGACTTTCTCTGACCAGTAAGATGCTCAAACGTGATACAAGCAGAGGCTCGGTGAGTGTGTACACCCAGGAGCTGGCCTCTCCATCACCCTGTGAACTCGCCCACTGGCCTCCTAGAGGGAGGGCTGTGCACAGAGGCCAGCTGCAGTCACGCAGACAAGATGTGTAAGTGAGGCCGCCGCTCCTCGCCACCCAGGCTGCATGGTCAGGCTGAGCCAGAAGACCTCATGCTGATCCACAGGATCACACACATAGAGTGGTGGCTGCTTTACGACCAAGGTGGGCTGCTCTGCTGCTCCAGTGACTGGTACACCTCACCTGCGCTTCCAATTCCTTGACTCTACATTACTTGCAAGCCTGAAGAGTGTGTAGAACTGATCATAAGCAGTCAGGTAGAGAAAAGTGGGTTCTGTTTTATGGTGCTGGCGACAGGACGCAGGCTCTGTCCACAAGGAAATGCTGACAACTTTCCCTGAGAAGCTTAGTGCACAGCACTCCAAGCTCTCGGCACTCTCAGAACACCCTCTCTACCTGCCGCCTACAGACATACTCAGCAAGGAGACCAGCTCACGGACAGGCCATGCAACAGTGTTCGTAACATAAATCAGAACACCTCAGTAACAACCACTAGGGAAAAAGAAAACAAATTATGGTTTAAAAGAAAAAGCAAACAGTTAAATGCTTTTCCAACACATGCGCCTGCAGTCTTACAATTTTCATCTGCCCTGTATGTACCACCAGTACTCAGGGTCTGAGTTTACATCAAGTCATCATTCCCTGCGCTGTGAACTGCCATCCCCTCACAGAACATTGCAGAAAGTGGCTGGTGTGAGCTAGAGTCAGGGTGGCGTTTCCCTTATGTACAGTATTCCCTTACTTAAAATTAAAAACGTGCACAGGACTGGCTGTGCTGACGCGCCGCAATCTCAGCACTCCAGGACGCAGAAGGATCACAGGTTCAATGGACAGCTCAGTGATTTGACTGTGTCTCAAATTAATGAGAAAAAAAAAAGAAAGAAAGAGCTGAGAATGCAGCCCAGTAGGAAGCCCTGAGTTCAACCCCCAGAATCCTCCATTTAAAGATCACAGATACAAAAAAATTCACCTTTTCCCCCTTAGCGGGTACTGGGAACTGGCCCCAGTTCTGTCACTGGGGTCTATCTCTGGGCCTTATTTTTTATTTTGAGACATGGTCTTGCTAATTTGCCCAGGCTGGCCTTGAACTTACAATTCTCCTGCCTCTGGATCCCTAGTACCTGGGTCACAGACACACACCACCATGTCTAATTCAACTTTCTTGTCTGGACATTTTAAACTTTCTTTCTTTTTCTATCTGTCCGTCTCTTTCTCTCTCTGTTTCTTTTGAGACAAGCTGCCTTGAACTTGTTATGTAGCCCAGGCTAGCCTCAAACTCACACTCTTCCTGCCTCAGCTTCCAAAGTGTGGGAAGATAGGCATATACCACCATGCCCAACTGGGAATTACAAATGTTTAAAAATGTCTTGCTCAACTATTTTTCATGACAGCCAAAACGTGGAAAACCACCCAAATGTCCAACCGACGGATGGGCAAACAAAGCATGGTATATAACCAACTGTAGAATGGACTATTATTTGGTGACAAAAGAGGAAGGACGTGGTTTCAGGATTCTGGTTCTATGTATAAGGAGCTTAGAAGTCTCCAATCCATCCCAACAACAGGTAAAAAGCCAAACTAAAGAAAATCAACAACTCTCCTTAGACCCTAAGACAGGTGACTGGTGTCCCCCAAACTGGAACTTCCCAGAGCAGACACCCAAGTGCAGAGACCTCGAGAGAAACCAGGGACAGGAGTTGCTGGGGGCTCCATGCACACCAGGCAGGAGGTGAAAGCTCCAGGGACTCCAGTGATCACATAGCCCCGAGTTTGGTGGGTTTTATCCCCAAGCACTAGAAAAAGTTCTCACAGTGCATTTGGCAAAAACCTCCCTCCTGCCAGTGGCAGGCACAGGAAACAGACCATTCTGAAATACTCTAGAGCATTCCGTTCATGATATTTGCCCTCAGGAGAAATGACTCCGCCAGAACCAAGGCTTTATCAGAACCTTTCTGACCTACAGGCAGGGAGATTTGGATTCCAGCACAAACCAGCTATCCTGCCCCACCCCAGGAGCGGAGCAGCTGCGGCCAGCACAGGGCGGGCAGATCTAGCCTCAGGGTGGGAGACCCCACCACCCTGCCCCACCCCTGTCCTTAAGGCCGTTTCTGGCAGCTCCTTTTAGCAAGTTCCTCATGTCCCACAACCAAGAAAGCCCAGAAGACACACCAAGACCGGACCACACTCAACTGAGAGACGCTGGAATTACCAAAGAATTTAAGCCAAGTATGACCGAGACGCTGAGGGCATGAATGCACAGACAGGTATAGGAACTGATGGCCCAAGTACACAGATATGGAAATTCTAAGAA
>PVLD010018705.1:0-38298 GCA_004027595.1 Dinomys branickii | reverse complement strand
TACTCCCTACCTAGTGACCTGGGTGAGGTGTGTAAGACTGCTCCCCCACCCTCCCAGGGTTCCCTGCAGGTATAGGGATGGATCTCCTCCCCCACTCGGTGATCTGGTCGCGAGCGCCGATATCTCACCAGTTATT
This sequence comes from Dinomys branickii, assembly GCA_004027595.1. NCBI lineage: Eukaryota > Metazoa > Chordata > Mammalia > Rodentia > Dinomyidae > Dinomys > Dinomys branickii. Next base: position 38,162 of record PVLD010018705.1, on the reverse strand, counting down.
GGAGTCCCTGCAGGCATGAAGGTTCCAAGGTGCCAGTCTATCCTTTGGGGCTTTCTGCTCGGCCCGCCCGATACGCACGAAACGTGAGACCGCTGGGCGTTGCCGCCGCCAGAGAGCCAATCTCTGTCGGGAGTCGCCGGAGAGCTGCGCCGGCTCGGGGGGCGGGTGGGATCGAGCTGTCCGTGTTCTCAGGGCGTTAGGACCCAAGCAAATCTTCCTCCTCGCTCTCGGCGTTTGGGGCCCTCCGCGCGGCCCGCCCGACACTCGCGAAACGTGGGATTGCCGGGCGTCTCCGCCGCTAACAAGCCGATCTCTGTCGGGAGTCGCCGTGGGGCTGCGCCGGCTCGGGGGGCGGGAGGGATCGAGCTGTCCCCCACATCTTCTTTATTCAATCACCAACTGATGGACTGGTTGATGGGCATTTGGGCTGTTTCCCAAGACTGAGCTATTAGAAACTGTGCTGCTCTAAACATGAGTGTGCAGATATCACCTTGGTATGATGCTTTAATTCTTTCAATAAGATACCAAGAAGGAGAATAGCTGGTCAAATGGAACTTCTAGTTTTAGTTTTTTTGGGGAATCGCCACACTGATTTCCAAAGTGGCTGCACCAGTCTACACTCCTACCAGCAGTGTAGAAGTGTTCCTTTTCCCCCACATCCCTGCCCAATGTTTGTTATTGGTTGATTTCTTGATGGTAGCCATTTTTTCTGAAGTGATGTGGAATCTCAACGTTGCTTTAATTTGTGTCTCTCAAATGATGTTGAACCAGTGGTGTTGAACATTTTCTCATGTATTTATTTGCAATTTATACTTCATCATCTAAGAAGTGTCTATTTTATTTTTTATTCTTTTAATGGTTTGATTAATCTTGTATTATTACATCTGGTAATCTGACCAACTATGATGAAGATAAAAATATGTAATATAACAACCGTTGTTAATCCTTATCATTTTGTCCTGAAACTCCGTATCTTTTTGCTTTGTTTTTATCTATGTTGTTGGTATTTCGATATTGTTCTTTTTTTTTTCCAGTTCTCTTTAAAATAAGAAAAAGGAAGTGTCTATTCATTTGGGTTGTTTCCAAAATTTAGCTATTACAAATTGTACTGCTATAAATATGGGTGCACATGTATTGCTGTGGTGTGATGTTTCTAATTCTTCTGGGAAGACTCCCAGAAGGAGAATAGCTGGGTGGAATAGGACCTCTAATCCTAGATTTTTTAGGAATCTCCACACTGATTTCCATAGTGCTTGTACCAGTCTACACTCCTGCCAACAGTGGAGAAGGGTTCCTTCTTCCCCACAACTACCAGCATTTGTTATTGGTTGATTTTTTGATGATAGCCATCTGTCTGAGGTGAGGTAGAATTTCAGTGTTGTTTTAATTTGTATCTCTTGAATGACCAGTGATGTTGAACATTTTTTCATATATTTATTTGCTGTATGTGTTTCTCTATCTGAGAAGTGTGTATTCATCTCAGATGTCCATTTTTGGATTGGGTCTTTAAATTTGGGAAGTCTGATTTTTTTGAGTTCTTTATACGTTCTCAATAGTAATCCTTTGTCTGAGGAATAGCTGGCAAACATTTTCTCCCACTTTGTGGGTTGTCTCTTGACTCTGTTGGTGGTTTCTCTTGCTGTGCAAAATCTTTTTAATAACATGAGATTCCAGTTGTTGATTCTTTGTGATAGCTCCTGTGTGATCAGGGCTTTATTCATGAAGTATTTGCCTACAGCAATGTCTTCCAGAGTTTTACATGTTCTGTCTTCCAGCAGATTTAATGTTTCTGTTTTAATATTTAGATCTTTGATCCACTTTGAATTAATTTAGTGTATGGTCAAGGATATGGGTCAAACTTTAATTTTGGGGATATTCAGAGCCAGTTTTTCTAGCACAACTTATTAATGAAGCTATCTTTCTTTCAGTGAATGTGTTTGGCACCTTTGTCACAGATAAGGTGGCTGAGTATGTCTGGAGATTTTTCTGCATCTTCTAGTCTATTCTGTTGGTCCTTGGGTCTGTTATTTTGCCAGTATCATGCTGTTTTTATCACAGTAGCTTTATAGTATCATTTCAAGTCAGGGATTGTGATGCCCCGTGCCTTGCCTTTGTTGTTGAGAACTGCTTTTGCCATTCTAGGTCTCTCCTGGTTCCAAATGAATTTTAGGACTCTTTTCTCTATTACTGTGAGGTGCACTAATGGTATTTTGACTGGGATTGAAATAAAACTGCATAACAGTTTTGGAAATATGGCCATTTTCACTCTATTCATTCTTCCTACCCAAGAGCAAGGGATATCACTGCATTTTCTTATATCCTCTTTGAGCTCCTTTTTCAGAGAACTGTAGTATTCAATGTAGGGTCTTTTACTTTCTTCATTAGATTTATTCCTAGACATTTCATTTTTGGATGCTATTGTGAAAGATGTTTCCCTAATTTCTCTCTCAGTGAGTTTGTTATTTATGTACAGGAATGCTATTGATTTTTGGGTGTTGACTTTGAATCCAGCTGCACTACTGAATCTTGTTACTAACACTAGAAGTATTTTGGTAGAAATTTGGGGGTTTTCTATGTATTATGTATCATATCATCTATAAATAATAATTTTACTTCTTCCTTTCCTACCCTTATTCCTTGTCTTTCTCTTGTCTAATTGCTTTGGCTAATGTTCCAGAACTATTGTTTGTCCATTTAGTATGATGTTGATTCCTGGTTAGTCACAGGTGGTTTTTACTAGGTTGAGGTGAAGATCATTTATGCAATTTTCTGTTTTTTTCAAATCATGACTTGGCGTTGGATTTTGTCAAATGCTTTTTCTGCAGCTATTGAAATGGTCATATGTTTTTGTCCTGGTCTCTTTTAATATAGTGTATTACAAGATGAATCCTACTTGGTCTTGGTGTAAAATCTTCTTGATGATTTGCCGCATTCGGTTTTCCAGTATTTTATTGAGGAATTTTGCACCTATATTCATTAGGAAGATTGGCCTGTAGCTCTCTTTTTTGGTTGGTTGCCTCTCTGGTTTGGGTATCAGAATAATGCTTAGTTCCAGGATTGCATTTGGTAGTTTTGCTTTTCTTTCAATTTCATTAAAGAGTTTGAGAAGTAGTAGCATTAGGTCTTCTCTAAATTTCTTATAGAATTCAATAATGAATCCACCAGGAACTAGGCTTTCCTTTGTTGGTAGGTTTTTAATTACATCTTCAGTTTCACTGATTGATATTGGTTTATTTAGAATTTTTACATCTTACTGATTCATCTTTGGTAATTCATATGTTCCTGGGAATCTGTCCATTTCATCTGTGTTTTCCATCTTATTGGAATACAGGTACTCAGAGTACGTATTGATGATCTGGATTTCTGCAGAATCTGTTGTGACTTCACCCTTTTCATTCATAGTTGCACAGGTTTGAGTCTTTTCTTTCCTTTTTTTGATAAGGGTGGTTAACAGTTTTTCAATTTTATTTAATCTTTCAAAGAACCAACTCCTCAATTCATTGATTCTTTGTATTGTTTACTTAGTCTCAGTTGCATCAATTCTGCTCTAATCTTTAAAATTTCCTCCCTCATGTGAGCTTTGGGTTTGACTTGCTCTTCTTTTTTTAGAACGTTGAAATTCAACATTAGGTTGTTTATTTTAGCTCATTCCGTTTTCCTGATGTGAGAATTCACTCATATAAATTTCCGTCAACGGACTGCTTTTATTGGGTCCCATAAATTCTGGTATGTTTTATTGGCATTATCACGTAGTTGTAGAAACTGACTAATTTTTGCTTTAATGTCCTCTGTGATCAGTTGGTAGTTCAGGAGGGTGTTATTTAATTTCCCTATGTTTACACAGTTTTTGTGACTTCTTTTGCCATTGGTTTCCAACTTCATTGCATTATGGCCTGATAATGTGCATGAGATAATTTCAGTTCCTTTACATTTACTTGAGCATGTTCTAGGAAATAACATGTGGTCCATTTTGAAGAATGTCCCACATGCAGCTGAGAAGAATATGTATTCTGATGTTATGGGGTGAGATATTCTGTAGACATCTATTAAGTCCATTTGTTCAAAAGTTTGGTTCATTTCCTTGTTGATTTTTTTGTCTAGCTAATCTCCTTGTAACAATATGGTACCAAGGTCCCCCATTACAATTGTACTAGTGGTTATTTGATTTTTCATGTCCATTAATGTTTGTTTTATGTAGTTAGGTGTGCTAGTATTTGGTGCTTATTATCTCTTCTTCTTGATTATTACCTTAACAAGAATGTGGTGACCTTCTTTATGTCTCTTAATCAGTCTTGACCTGAAATATACTTTTTATGCAAAGAGAATAGTTACCTTTGTTTTTTTCTGGGTTCCTGTTGCATGGAGTATTGTTTTCCATCTTTTGCCTTCCAGTTTATGAATTTCTTTTATTTTATTTTTCTTTTTTTATCTTCTTGAGACAAGGTCTCACTATACAGTTCAGGGGGTCTTTCAACTCACTTTGTGGCCCAGGCTGGGCTCAAACTCACAGCAATCCTTCTGCCTCAGCTTCCTGCGTTCTGGTATTACAGGCATATACCACCATGCCCAGCTCAGTCTACGAATTTCTTTTTGAATTAAATGTGTTTCTTGTATGTAGTATATTATTGGAACTTGCTTCTTGATCCTTTCTGCTAGTCTGTTTCTTTTGATTGGTGAACTGAGAACATTTACATTGATCAGTATAACTGATATGTATTCACTTATCCCTGTTGTATAGTTTTCCCGTTGTTAGTTCCACCACTCTATTTAGCTTAGTAGAGTGATTCAACTGGGCTTCATGGAGTTGTAGCCCTCAATATATCTTTCTAGAGTGTCCTTCAGAACATTTTGGAGCACTAGTTTTTTGGTCATGAATCTCTTCAGATGGTTTTTGTCATGGAAGTAGCTTATTTCTCCATTGATTTTGAAAGATAGTTTTGCAGGGTACATCAGTTTGGGTTGGAGGCTGTTCTCTTTTAGGACTTGAAATACTTCACTCCAAAATCTCCTTGACTTGAGAGATTGTGTTGAAAAGTCTGCTGTGACTCTGACGTGCTTTCCTTTGTAGGTGCTTTCTTTTGTCTAACAGCTTTAATGTTCTGGTTTTTGTGTTCACTTTCTGGAATCTTGACTATTACATGCTTTGAGGGAGTTTTTTTTTTATCATGGATAATTGAAATTCTATATGCTTCACTTATCTATAAGTCAAATACTTTTTCCATACTTGGGAAGTTTTCTGCCATTCTTCTGTGAACAGGTTTTTTTTATGTCATTTGTGCTATCTCCTGCTTTTCCTTTGACTCTGATCTATCTTACGTTATTCTCCTTTGCATCATTAAGGAGCTGTTGGATTGAGTTTTTGTGGCTCCTTGCTATTTTTAAGAATTTTTCCATGATCACTAACCACAATCCTGTCATCTAGATCTGATATTCTGTCCTTACATTGGTTCATTGTGCTGTATATACTTTCAGTTCAGTTTTTAATCTACAGACATCTGCTTGAATCTGTTTCTTGGATTCTATTTCTTTCTTATGTTGTGTATTCATGGTTTCTATCATTTTTCTAAGCTCCTTTATTTTTTATGTGTATCTTCTTTAGATTCATTAATCATGCTGTTTGTGGTGGTCATCATCTCTGAAAGTTATCTAAGACATAATTTGTCATTTGATTTTTTTACAGCCTCGCTGATTTGCTTTGTTACTTCTGCTGTTCCTACTTCAGAGAGTCCAAGCATGTTGCTTTCCAATTGTTCCACCTCATTGCCCCTTGTGTTTGCCTTTGGCAAGCTGGAAGTTTAAGGTTATATCTTGCTTCCATGTCCCCTCATTTTCCATTTTTTAAAAGTTTAGTTCTTGTATTCATGCTTGTGAATTGTTTATGGTAGTTATCTTTATTGCTAGTTCCAAGAACCCTTAGGAAATGACTATTTCTCAGAGATGTCTTCCAGCTGTAGTTGGCTTTTGGGCTTTGTGTCTGTTATAGGATCCTCCTCTTCAATTTGTTGGGATGAGCAATTGATGACTATTTGGCCGCTGGTTCTTTGGCATTGGCCCATGATATTGTTTATGACCCTTTGGTAACCTTGGTCTTGGCATACAAGGAAGAACAACTGATTAGAACAACTATGTCACCTTGGCCAAAGTAGTTCAATCAGTAATGACAGTAGCATCAAACAGAGCCTAGAAAATGAGAAAGTATGGTAACTCTTAATTTGCCACCTTTAACTGTATGAACAAGGTTTGTAGTTCTATAACAAAATCTAAAACAAAGCAGACAACTGTACAGTAAATATCTCCTCAATATGGTGATTTTTATGCCCAGAGGAGAAATTTTAAAATGGATTAGGGGAAAAATAGAGAGAGAAAAGAGAAAAGAATCAGAAGCAAAGCTGATGGATAAAGGAAGATTATACAAGCTTTGAGAACTGATGAAGAAGGCAGGAAGGAAAAAAAAGAAGGAAGAAAGACAAACAAGAACAGAACAAGACAACAGCAGCAACAAAAAACCTAGAGAAATATTCTCGCTCATATAAAAATGAGAACAAATAACCAAGAAAAAGAATAAAGAAATGGAAAAAATTGAAAAATTGAAAAGCAAAGAATGAAAGAAAAGCAGAAAAAAATGTCTACTTCAGGGCATGTCTCTGCTGTCACTGGTTGATGTAAGGATCAGACAGAGCCCAGATACCTGTTGATTGATTCCAGCAAGCTAGATGTAGAATTATAGTGGTGGTGGATAATCTCAACAAACTTGGGCCTTCAATTGCACTAAAGTTCAGGCTGCTTCTGATTTCTCACTGTGAGGCTGGTACCCGAGGTTTTTAGCCCATAACATTCCAAATGCCTCCTGCTGGCTTGAACTCAGCTCCCTGATGTCCTACCAGCTTGACCTCAGCTGTGCCTCACCCTGACACTTGGAGCCACTAGATAGAGCCAACCTGCAGCTTCTCTGAGTTCTGGCTTCAGTTGACCCCTTTCCAAAATGGTTACCAGCCAATTGCCCTCTCACAGGGGGGCCTCTGAGCCAGAATAACTCACTAGCCACTGTAGTCTGCTTTGTCCACTGCTATATTTCTCCATGGAGGCCTTTAGGGTCAAAAGTAGGTCATACCTTTGCAGGCTTGAACCACCCCTCCCATGCCATGAGTCGGGGCTCAGGTAGAAAGTGCCACTTGCCACCTTCCTGTTCTACTTTGTGGTCTCTCTATTCACTGTCTACATGGACTCTAATTTTCACTTCAGATCCTTCCTTGGTTCCCAGGACCCACTTCCCTCCTTCTTCTGTTCCTCATGATGCTATATTCCAGCATCTGGATTCCAAATATTGGTGAAGTTGTTTCTCTGCTGCTCATACTGCCACCATCTTCTTGGAAGGCCACTTCTTCATATTATTGTGTTAGTAGTAATATTGTCAATAAGCAATGTGAGAAGAATTATTAAATCCCTACTTTACAGATGAGAAAACTTAAATCTAGGGAGGATACGTAACTTGTCTGAGGTCAAAGAACCAGTAAATAGGTTCAATATCTGGGTTTCTCCTTCCCTAAACCTCATACTATTCTTAATCCTCTCAGTTCACTAACTAAATCATCCTTCCCAGGACAACATGCACAGAATATTTGGTCAGCACTTCCAAATTTTGAAAGTGTGAAGAACCAAAACCCTCTTCGATTCTTTGGGTATAGGAAGTGATAGCGACATATGGCCTGGTAGAAATAACACAGACATGAATCCAGGAGCTGGAGCTGGAGGAGCAGTGCACCTTGCTTATTTCATGCACCAAACAGATCATTTTAAAGCTGTAGGGCTGGGGATATAGCTCAGTGGAATAAGTGCTTGCCTAGCAAGCGCAGGGTCCTGAGTTAGATCCCCAGTACTGCAAAAAAAAAAAAAAGCTGTCCCTTTTATGCACAATTTTTTCAGTAATAGTCATGTACTAATCAGTAATGGTCATTATTTTCTTCACTTATTTTTTCATGTAGAAAGCATTTAATAAAAAAGAATACATTTCCACTTTAGATATATTATATATATTTGATAAAATATGTTTCATGTTTGAACTAAACTTTTCATCCATCAAACAAAACTATAACACCTTGAAGTTTGTATACTGTTTAATTACTGTAATATTTTGACACAAATACAACTTCTGGTAATTGCATACATGGCAACTGCGGTAACTCCATTTTGATTTCTTGTTCCTTAGAATGTTGTGCCATCATTATTAATTGGAATCCACTGTTTAAAGGTAAGAATGTGTAGAGCCACATGGTTAGAGATAAGACCCTGGGAAGGGAGCTCAGAGGATCTGGAACTGGTGTGAACTGTCCCCATGTGTCAGGGCCCACACTCTGCCTGGGATTCCTTGAAATTAACTTCTGTGTAGAACATCATGTTTGTAAAGCATAAATGATAAGCATGCATTAATATGAAACTTTCATACACATAAGTCTCAACAGTAGTTTCACAAAAGAGTTTTGAGGAAAGAATTTTATCAAAAGCATCATTTAGAATTGATGGCATATATGATAATAATAAGCTAATTTTTAGTGTTGATTTTTTAAAAATGTTATTATTTTATTTGTACATATTTATGGGTTACAGTGTGGTAACTGGATACATGAATATAATTTGTAATGACCAAGACAACTAGTTAGCATTTCCACCTCCTTAAACATTAAAAAGTTGTAAATTATAATTTAACATGTACAGTAAATATTGTACATATTTATGAGGTAGAATGTGGTATTTTAATACATGTATATATAGTATGTACTGACCAAGTCAGTGTAACTGATGGTCTCACCTCCTTCTCATTACTTTGTGTTTGGAGGCTTTGAGCCCTTGCTAGCTATCCATGAAAGGTATGAGGTTATTGTGAACTAGAGCCACCCATCGTGCTGAGAAACACCAGAACTTTTACCTCCATCTGTGTTTTGGCACCTGACAGCCAACCATCATCTATTGTACCCTGGTCCTTCCTCTAAATTCTCTATGGATTATGCACCTTTTATTGCTGTTCCTACTGCCCACCCAGTACTCTGCTGCTTCGAGGCACACCAAGGTGATTCAGGGGTCACTTGATTCTCTTAAGGCATGCTGTGTTGTTGGAAAGCTTTAGGAAGCTTCCTGATTTAATAGACAGTCGATTCTTTTTGACAGGATTCTCTATCATATGGAGGAGAAGTGACTCACGTCTTTACAGAATTCTAATGTCTGCCCTGAGATTGCGGTAGAAAACCCAAGTAGGGCCTGGACCACAAGACAGTGATGGGTGTCATGACTTGGTACTCACATTTAGCAGCAGGCAGACTGCAGGCTCTCTGAGGATGGGGTGCAGCTCTAGGGCTCTATAGCGAACAGAAACAGCAATACAAGATGGGGTTCATCATCCAAGCACCCACAACAGCCTGCCAGAGCTGAGTGGGATGGATGGGACAGCACACAAGGTACATTATGCTGAGCGTCAGCTGTCACGTATTCCTTGGAGTCTGCCAGAGATGATGGCAAGTAACAATTCCTCAATTCTGAGCAAATTATAGAGAAGGACAGCTTGTGAAAACTTACATGAAATTTGGAAAGATTGGAGGCTTTATTCTACGGAGTTATAAAATCCTCTCAAGTTGATGGCCAAGGAGCTGGTGCCAAGCAAAGGTCTTTCCTGATGTACTTCAATGAATGAGAAAGAAAATCTGTGATTATAATTCATGATTGTATTCCATTAGGCCCTGAGTGGTTTAGAGAAAGTTTTCTTTACAGCATTTTTTGACTATAAAAATAATAGAATCATTATAGAAATCACAGAAAAATGTTGAGAAATAATAACCATCCACAATTTTATCTTCCAGAGTGAGGTACTATTAATATTACAGTGAATATAGATTTTAAAGTCTTGTTCTTTTCACTTAGTTGTAGGCTTAAACACATTCTGTCTTTAATTATTCTGTGCCAATGCTTTTAATAGATGCACATTATTTCATTGTGTGAATTTGCCATTATTTATTCATCCTATCTCTTATCAGTGGACTTTTATATTTCCATTTTTTATACAATAAATAATATGTGACAAGCATACTTGCAAATAAATCTCTATACATTCCTGAATGCTTTCCAATTATGGATTCTAAAACATTGGGTTGTTGGGTAAGGGTATAAACATTTTAAGACTCTTAGCATATATTTCCAGGTTTCTTCCATTACAGATGTTTTGGCCAACTTATCTCAAACCATAGTGTGATGGGAACTCTCTCCCTACTCCCTCCATCTTTGGAATGTCCTAAATATTCCCATGTTTTTGACAGTTTCACATTGGCCTTGAACTGCCTATGTAGCCCAGGCTTGCCTCAAACTTGTCTCAACTGTCCAAGTGCTGGGCTTACCAGCATGCACCACCAATGCAACTAAGTTTTTCCAGTTTTAATGGGGCAAAATAGCACTGTTCTACTGTAAACTGTTTAAGATGATTGTAGAATTAAAAAATGATATATCTGGCCTTTATCCCTGGGACAGAGTTCCATACAACTGGAATTTCATTGATTGAGAGACATGTCTGTATTATGTTAATGATATAATTTAGGGTGGGTTCCTGGGTTGTCTCTGGGTGGGAATTGGTCATAATGGGAGGCAGGTAGAAGGCAAGCAGGCAGAGAAGCAGGCAAGCAAGAAGGAAAGAGAGGAGAGAAAGCAAAGAAAAAAGAAAGAGAGAGAGAAAGAAAGAAAAAGAAAGAAAGAAAGAAGAACTTTGGATCAGCAGGACCTCAGGAGGGTGGGAGGCTGGAAATTGTGTCCAGTGATATAGTTAATTATTCAGTCAAGGGTGCCTACCTAAGGAAACTCCAATAAAAACTTTGGACCTCAGAATTCAGTGGTGGTAGTACCTAGTGGGTGAGCCAGCCCTAGTGGGTGACACACCCTAACTCCATGGGGAGAAAGCAGGGAAGCTCTGAATCCTCTCAATTTGAATCTGTGTGACTTTTCCTTTGGCTGCTCCTTTATGATAAAAATATGACCATTAACATAGTAATTTCCTTATTCTGCGAGTTATTGTAGTGAACTCTTAAACCCAAACAGATTGTCAGACACCCCAGATTTATAGTCAGTGAGTTCAAAGTGTAGGTGGGCTTGGAGCTCCCTGAAGTGAAGCCAGCATTTGAAGCAAGGGGAGTCTCGGGGAGGACAAAGCCTCTAATTTGTGAAGCCTGACATGAGCTCCAGGGGTTAACACCAGGATTTGAATGTAGTAGACCCAAGTGTTGGTGAAATAGAATATGATTTTTGATGAATATAATTTTTTTGTGGTTACATTCAATAGTTATTGCATATTTTCTCTGTACCAAAATGGTGCTAGATGCTAGAAATTCCATTAGAAGGCAAAATTAGAGACAATCCCCACTTGTGGTCACTGGCATTGTTAATCAAATAATCACCTCTGGTTTTATTAAATTATACATGGTTTATTGAAAGCAACAGTTCATGCTTAATTTTTTTCTTGACCAATTTTGCATGCTTATATCTAATAATCTGAACAACTAATTTGAAGACATCAATATATAATATAACAACCACTGCTGAATCCCTACCATCTTGTTTAGTGAAGCTCTGTACCATTTCTAATTTTTCCATTCTTTTTGTTCTTTTTAACTGTTTGATCAGCCTTCCATTCTTACATCTAGTAATCTGAGCAACTTCGTTGAAGATAACAATATGTAGTATAACAACCATTATTAATTCCTATCATCTTGTTTGGAAATCCTGTATTGTTTTTACTATCTTTGTGTTGTTTTTGTCTTTGTTACTGTTGTTTTGTTACTTTTTTTTTTCTCTTTAAGATAAATTGTACAGTGGGCAGGTGTTATGATTTGGATGTGGAATGTCTCCCCAAAGCCTCATGTATTCAGAAGTGGGGTGTTTGGAAGGTGAACAGATCCTCAGGGTGCTGTGGATTGATAAGTGGATTGATCGTCAGTGGATTGATCCATTGGTAAGTTCATGGCTGAGTGTGCTATTAGGAGGTAGGGCCTCGCTGGAAGAGGTGGGCACTAGGGGTGTGACCTGGAAGGGTGCATCTCCCTCCCCAGCTCCTCCCTTCTCTTTCTGCTTCCAGGCCACCATCACGTGGGAGTTTTCCTCTGCAACAGGCCTTTCCACCATGCTGCTTCTGCCTTGGAGCCAGCCAGCCACGGACTGAAACGTCTGAAACCGTGAGCCAAAATGAGCCTCTCGTTTGGGTGATGGGGCTCAGATACTGTGTCTCACCAGTGAAGAAAGTGACTATGACAGGCCTCAAGTGCTCAAGTTATTCTGGAAATGGCTCCAGGGTTAGCAATATTCTTACTTGATCATTAAGACTTCAGAAAAGCCAGCATGATGGTGCACACCTATTATGACTTGTTTCTAGATGTTTCCCCAAAGCCCCATGCAGTCATAGGTGGGTCTTCGCAGAGGTGGCTGGCTCTAGAATGTGTGGTGCTGGAATTAAGGATATATGATTACTAAATTAGTCCGCTGATTGGTTTGGCATAGTTCTTGGTGTGAGTGTTACCTGCCCTAAGGGTGGGTAGCCTGGATAGAATATAAAAGGGAGAGAAAGAAGCTTGTCACTTGCTGGCTGCACTGCTTGCTGCCTTCTTCCTGCCATGAACCATTTCTCCTCTCCCACGCCATCCAGATTTAGAGCCAGCCAACTATGAACTGAAACATTTACAAACTGTGAGCCAAAATAAGCCTTTTCTCCTTTAACTTTGGGTGCTGAGTATATTGTTTCAGCTATCAGAAAAGTAGCCAGAACAACACCTGAAATTTTAGCACTCTGGGAGGCCAAGGCAGGAGGAGTGCAAATCCAAATTCTGCCTGGGTAATTTAGTGACTCAGAAAAGCCCTGTCTCAAAAAAACATTTTCTTTTAAAAAGGGCTTGGGATGAGGCTGGGGATGTAGCTCAATGCAAAGGCTCCTAGATTCAATCCTCAGTACCACGTTAAAAAATAAAGACTTGAGAAGGAAAGAAGCACACAAGAATTATTAGCATTTATTACTGTCACATGTGGATCAACCTGCTACAGGCCATGATCTCATATACATATCACAGCCATGTGTACTGTAGGTTGGAGTCACCTCCTCTGACTAATGGGCAAACTGAAAAATCACAAGTGAGGACTGTGTTCAGAGTCACACAGAATGTCGGTGGTAACCTTTAAATTTGACCCAGTGATGTCAGGCTCCAAATAAAACTCTGCAGGAAACCTCATTAGACTGCTCTGACATAGCAGCCACATGGTCCCACATAGGTCTCAGATAGCATAAAATATCCTAAGAAAGAACTAAGATTGGACAATTGAGAGAGATGAGATATTAATAATCCCACCACTTAAAGTTTTTCATTTTATTTATCTAATGCTATTAAAATAACAGCACTACATTATTTAAATGCTCCATTTAGAGCAATTTATATTATAGAGTTGCCAGAACTGACAGGATGGAAAAGAAATAGGTCATCAGATATAACATAGTTCACTATTTGCCTTTTGTAACCCTTTGTGAGCCATGGTGGCACTACTCACAGTGGGGTCTCCTGACCAGCAGCTTTGGCCACAGCTGAGTATGCATTAGAAATGTAGAATCTGGGCCTTACCCTAGACCTATGGAATTAGGACCTGCATTTTCACAAAAATCCTGAGAAGCACTGAACTAGGAGATGCAATCCAGAAAAATCTATAATGCAAAAATATCACAAGAACCTGCTAGCTATACTTAGAAAAAAAATAAGGCATTTTAAAGCTTAGCTTAGGGAAATAATTTCTTCCTGGTACAATTATTACTAGGCTCTTCATTTGAAACGGAGTGGAAAAGACTGAGGACCTTTGAGAGCTGTTGTCACATCTGGTGGCCATGAAATTGGAGTGAGACAAATAATTGTCTCCCCACCCATTTATTCAGTAGCAGGATTGGTGCTTTCAGGGTAGGCGTCTTCTTTTGGTGATATCTCAGGTCCAAGGAGACGTGTGTTATTAAAATTATATGATGCCCTTTATATCTCATGAAACACAGTGAGAGGACTGCAAGGATGGAGTCAGAGGGGAGACAGAACACCTGACCAGGTCAGAGAAACTGAGAGAAAACCCTAAAACAGGAAGAGTTTCGGAAGCTGGCTGTAGCTATGGATCTTAGGCACTGCTTTAGTCACTCTGGCTGCTGTCCATAAACACAGCCCTCAGGGATGGAAACAAAGGATAATGCTGTTGGTGAAGGGTTGCCATCTACTTTTTTTCAAAATGGAGATAGCCTTATCAGTTTTTTATGATTATGAAAGTTGTACTTATTGCAATAAAATTAGGAAGTCGAAAAAGGCATAAAATAAAAAGTGAAAATCCCTTCAAACTTTAGAGACAGAGGCAACTGTATATGCTGTTACACATAAGCGCATGCATGCCCATGTGCACACACACACACACACACACACACACACACACACACACAGCACTCAGTTTTCCAGACATGCTAGCCTATGAAATGATTTCTAGTATCACTCTTATAGGGTAAAGTGCTGTATGCTCCTGAAATCCAGGGATGGGTGGTTGAGATGGTCCTTTTTAGTCTGAAGGTTAGGAGAAGGAGGTAAATTAATATTCATCTTTTAAAAACATTTAAAACCTTTTTAGTCCAAAAAAAACCCCTACATGCTAAAATGTCAACATTCTTGCCATGAAATTCACCTAAAACAAATTCATACAACTACAAAAAAAAAAAAAAAAACGCTTGCCAAGTCAACTTATCTTCATTTAACTAGGGTTTATAAGCATCTTTTCCCCTTCTGCTTTATCAAGGAAAAATTGATAAAAAAGAGTATATTAGTCATGTGTGATGTGATGTTTTGCTATGCTACACACTGAAATGATTCCTGCAAACTAGCTAGTTAACCTATCACTTCGTATGTTGTCTGTGTGGATGTGATGAGAATATTCAAGAAATAATCTCTTAATTTTCAGGTGTACAACGTACACTATGCTCACCATGCTGTGCCTTAAGTCCCTATAACTTATTCATTGCATAACTGCGAGTTTGTAACTCTCAATCAACACCTCCCTGTTTCCCCTCAGCACCTGGCAACCACCGTTCTAGCTGTTTCTGTGAGTCTGGCTTTTTTAGATTCCACGTAGAAGCGTGAGCACAGAGCACTTGTCTTGTGACTTAGTTCAGTTAGTGTAACACTGTCAAGGCCTTCCTATTGTTGCAAAGAGCAAGATTTGTTTTTGTCTTGAGAAATGCTGTTGGTATTTTTAAAATTGAGATTGCATTAAAACTTAGGAAGGAATATATTTCTCTGGTGTGTGTGTGTGTGGTACATACATATCTGAATGTTTTCTTTACCCATGAGTCTGTTGACAGACACTTGCATTGTTCCCAGTGTTGTCTGTTGGGACTAATGGTGCCAAGAACTTGGAAGTGCAGATAGCTCTTCAAGATACTGATCTCAGCTCTTTTGGCTACAAACCCAGAAGTGAGATTACTGGATCATAGGGTTGTTCTATTTTTAATTGTTTTGAGAAACCTCAGTACTGTTTCCCATAATGACTGTAACAATTTACATTCCCACCAACAACGTGCAAGGGTTCTCTTTTCTCCACACCCTTGTCAACACTTACCTCTTATCTTTTTGGCAAAAGCCATATTGCCTTAATGGTTAATAATGTTGAGCCTTTTTCATTTACCTGTTGGCTATTACTGTGTCATTTTTGCAGAAGTTTATATTCAAGCCCTTTGCCCATTTTAAAAATCAGCATTTTTTTGCTTATTGCTGTTGAATTGTGAGCTTTTAAAAATATATTTTGGATATTAACCCTGTCAGTTATCCGGTTTGCAAATATTTTCTGTCACTACGTAGGTTGCCTTTCCATTGTTTTATTTCCTTTGTTGTGCAAAAGTTCTTTTTAAATCAGATGCAGTGCTTCTTCCCTTTTTGTTTTTATTGCCTTTCTTCTGGGGTTATATAAAAAAATCATTGCTTAGGCTAGTTGCAGGGAGCTTTCCCCCTATGTCTTCTTGTAAGAATTTGGTCTTACATTTAAGTCTTCAATTCATTTTGAGTTAACTTTTGTGAGTGGTGTAAGATAGAAATCTTTCTTTTATGTGGATATAGAGGAGCACCATTTGTTAAACAGATTGCCTTTTAAATAACAATTGAAAAAATTTGTGTATCTTTCTGGGATTTCAATACTATTCCTTTGGTTTGTGTCTGTAATATTGTTTGTCTAAAATGTCCCCTAAAAGACTCAAGTGTTCAGAGGTGGGGTGTGTAGCAAAGTGATTGGATCACAGGGGCTCTAACTTCAGCCAGGAGATAAAGCCTTAATGAGTTCATTAGTTGAATGGGCTTATTAAAATGTAGTTCCTTTGGGTGAAACAAATCCTTGGGTCACGGTTTTGAAAGTTATATGTTGTCCCAGACCCTTTCCTTTCCAGTGTTCCCTCTCTTGCTTTGCTTCCTGGCTGCCATGAACTGATCAGCCTTTCTCCACCAAGCCCTTCTTCCATGACGTTTCTTCCTTGAAGCCAGCTGACCATGGACTGAAATATCCAAAACCATGAGCCAAAATAGATCTTTCTCTTTTAAGTTGTATATGTCAGCTATTTTGTTCGAGTGACAAAGCTCACTAATATAGTCATTTTAAATGCCAATACCATACTGTTTTGATTACTATAGCTTTTTTCTTTTTCTTTCATAACAGGGATCAAACTCATGACCTTGTGCTTACCAGGCAGGTGCTTATGCCACTGAGCTATATCCCCACCCCGATTACTATAGATTTGTAATGGAGTTAAAATTAGGAAGTGTGATGAGGCTAGCCTTGTTCTTTTTGAAGACTGCTTTGGCTTTTTAGGAATCCTTTTTGGTTCTCCACGAATTTTAGGATTTATTTCTTGATTTCTGAGAAACATGCCTTGCACTTTTGATAGGGATTGCACTGAACCTGTATACTTAGCTTTCTACATCCACAGGTTTCATATCTGTGGATTAAACCAACCCTTGGCTTGAAATGTTCAGGGGGGAAAGTTGGGTCTGTACTGAATATGTAAAGACTTTTTTCTTGCCATTATTTCTACTAAACAATACAGGAAAAGACCAGCTTACATAGATTGACATTGTATGAGGTGTTGAGTAAACTAGAGGTTTGGAGTGTGAGGGGGATGTGCACTGGTTGTGTGCAAATGCTACACCATTTCCTGTAAGAGACTCGAGCATCCACAAGTCAATGGTGGAATTTGGGTTTGATTTTAGAATCCACAGTGATCCCGGAACTACTCCACCATGGATAACTCTGGTATATTATTCAGGATAGTGCATTAATTTTAACAAAATTAATTCTTTTAACCCATGAACATGGGATCTTTTTTGCCCTAATTCTGCCAACTTTGGAGGAAAAAAGATGGTGAGAAGGAGGGATGTGACCCCTATCCACCTGAGAGCCTCAGAGAACCTGTCATCAGAGCTGTATACCAATGACTACAGCAGAGAGTGGGCAGGAAAGAGGTTTTAGCTGGATGCTGCTGGGCTAGCACAATCCCAAGTAACAGGCCAGCTCCTTTAATCTTGCACTCAGAGGGCCTGGTACCTCCTCAGAGTCCCAGCCTCCAAGCAGCTCCATCCTCCCTCTGGGGCACAGTGGGCTCCTGGGCCTGTAGCCTGAAACAGCCACTTGACAGGTGTTGAACAGAGGCTTATTTTGGACCATGCTTTGAGCCAAATATTGAACTTTGTGGTGTGTAGGCACCAGCTTCTTTCTTGGCTTGGCCCTGAGGGCCTCTTCACCGGGGTGCCCCGCCTCAGGCTGCTCTCTTCCTCCTGAGGAAGGTTGGTGCTTGCCACCCTTCCCTTCCTCAGGCTGATTTGGACCCTGCCCTGATGTGTGTTTTGCCTCCAGTCTGCAACCTTGGCGAGAGATCTGGCAGCACCCTGGTCCTGCCATCACTGGATCAGTTGTCTTGAAATGTGGACAGCTTCCAGCTTCCAGTCTGACAGTTCTTTTTCCTGGTCCCAGCAGGGCAGGCTACATACTGTCTCCCAGTTAAGGCTGCAACATTTGCACCCCCATACACACGTTTTATTTGCCTGGAGTAAGGTGGTGATTTCAGGGCATATGAGAAAAGCAAAGGTTGTTTTTATTACACCAGAGAAGCAAAGAAAGACAGAGCGAAGTCCTCATGTGGAGCTCCCACAAACGTGACAACAGACAAGAAAGTGGCCTTTTTGCTCAACAAAGGACAACATCTGGAGCAGGATGGGAGAAAAGGCTACCTTCAGGGTCCTTCTCCTGTGCTGTGCTGTGAGAACTGGGCTTGAGGTGCCCTTTTAGGAAAAGTTTTTTTTTAATAGAATTCTTGGTGACTTTCCCAGATTCTTGAAAAAAATAAACAAGCCCAACCCCCCCCCCCCACACACTCTTAATCTGAGCTGATTCCACCATTCTAGACACATTGGTTACCAGCTGTCTCAGGGCCAGAGAGGGAACTTGGCTCCCACTCACCTCCTCCAGGACAAAGATGACCAAATTGAACATCAGGGATATTGGCAAGTAATGGCCACTTTGTAGGGCTCATGGGCAGAGGACAAACTTGGCAAACAAACCACAGTCACTAAGAAGGGAAAGAGAATGCCTGGGAGGTATTTGCAGGGATCTGAGGCTGGGTTGATGTGGACTCTGCACAGGCAGTCAATTCCACTCATGACTTGAAGGAGCCCTTTTGCGAGAGATTGTCCCAAGAGCCCCTCGGTGTGAGTGAGTTTTTACCTGTCCCTTTGTCTGGGTTCAGCTGTGGTTGTCTCTTGCTTCTTGGTTCTTGAGCCTTCTCACCATGCTGTGGCTCCTGTGCACTCTTCCTGGTCACGAGGGACTCACGCTACCCTGAACACTGTGCCTGGGCCATCCAGCGCTGTGCTATGCTGTAGATGGGTCATCATCTCTTATGTCAGTTGCATTCTATGCTTGAATATAATTGCTTGGAATTATGCTTTGAAATAAGGTGGAACAATATTCTTTCTTATTCAACAACTATTTACTGGGAATAGTCATGCCCCTGAGAGACAGGGACTGTGCCAGGCACTGGGTATCTAAGAGCATTCAAAATCTTTCCTAGCTGCCGCAGAGACTCAGTGAAAGATAGAAGCACAGCTTCATCAAGGTGAGCCTGTAATCAGAAGTGAGGTGAGCACTAGAAAGGAAGGAACATGGGGCGTGGGAGCAGAAAAGGAAAGACTGGCCTGGCCTGCCCAAGTCAAGAGGGCCCCCTGCAGGGTGACATGTGAGCTGAGACCTGCCAGAGACTGACAGACATGGGGGATGGTGGCAGGAAGTGCACTGAGGAAAGCTCTGTGGCAGAGGGCACCTGGTGAGCTCAAGGTATTGCAAATGGATACTAGAGGCAGTGCCACTGGTGACAGGCTGGGTTGGGACACCCTGAAGGCAGAAAGATGGCCTTCAGGCAGGTCAGGGGTTCAGCAGAGCTGGCAAAGAGCAGGCAGGGCTGCTGGGTGTGAGACTGGTCCATCACAGCACCAAGCCTGAAATGACAAACCCCTCATCACTTCTTCAGAGTGTAGAACTGAGGCTAAAACCAGAAGAAGTGCCCACTCCTATCTCACTTTCCCCCACGGAGCAGGGTCAGTCAAGGGTCAGGCAGATCAGCGCAGCAGCAGCTGCGGATCCGCTCAGTGAGAGGAAGCTGGACAGAGGGCTTCCCTGAGGTTGTGGGAAGGGTAAGAAGGAAGGGAATGTGCAGTCCTGGGCACTACTGGAGTGGCAAAGTGTGTTCAGGGTTCCCTCCTCCTCACTTGAGGAGGCCTTCGCAGAGGCTCCTGACTTCTCAGCGCTACCTCAGGTAAGAACAGGAGAGGAGAGGGCTGGGAACCCGAATGTGAGGGAAGCCTGACCAGCTGCCTAGGGGCAGGACTGGGTCCTTGACTGCAGGCCCAGAAGAGACACAGTGCCTGACTGTTCCCCAGGTCTGCAGTGGGGAGCACAGCTCCCCAAGGTGACCAGGGAAATCCTTGATACGGCATGTAGATGGCCTATAAGATCACAAAGAGTCCCAAATAGGGATCAGATTCCTTGAGTTAGATGTTTCTAACTGCCAGAAAATCTACCACATTCTAGAAGAAAGATTTCAACTTGTGGAGGCGACAGTGAAGAAAGCTGAGCCCCCATTCTGGGTTTATGGGGATCTACTATGAGTTGGTGTGTTGGTTACTTTTCTCTTGTTGCTGAGGCAAAATGCCAGAAGTCCAAAACTGAGGAAGGAAAGATTTATTTAACTTACACTTTATGGAAGTTTCAGTCCATAATTAGCTGGCTCTCAAGGCAGGGGTAACACTTCAAGGCCACAGAAAACAGCAAAGAAGCCAGAACAAAAGGGAAAGCAAGCCTCTTTTCCTCTTACAAGGTATGCCAGCTATCCATCCACACCGTCTCTGTGCCCTCCTCTTCCACAAGCTCAGGATATTTACAAAGTAAGGACCCTGGTTCCCTGCTGAGTTAAACTTCTAAACTTCTCAAGTTGACACAATGTATGAACCATTACAGTTGGGCACAGTGGTCAGTGCTGATCACTGAGTGCCTTTAGAAATGCAGACATGGTGTCTTGCTTGCTTTTTCTTGTTGCTGAGACAAAATATCCGACACCCAAAATGAAGGAAGGAGAGGTTTATTTAACTTACAGTTTTTGAAGGTTTCAGTTCATACTTGCCTGGTTCTGAGGCACAGTGGCACATGGCAGAGGGCAACAGTTCATGGCAGCAGTACACAGCAAAGCAACAAGAGCAAGAAGGGAGGAATGGCAGCCAGCAGGCTCTTTCTCTCCCTTACATATACAAACTATCCATCCTAGGGTGGGTATAGCTCTCACACCCATAATCCCAGCATTGGATTATGGATCAGTCATAAACTCTAAAAGCCACCCCATAACTGCATGAGGATTTGGGGGGACATGCAGACACAAGCCATAACACATGGTGCTGTCACAGAGTCCCCGTCCAAGCGGCCTCAAGATAGTAGCAAACACACAGATACACATTTATTTAACATAGGAGTGTTTGCTCTAGTTTTGGAGATCAGGGCATTCTGAGACTGAATGAAAGGGGAGCTGCTTTTTCACTTGGGGTGGAGGCAGTGGGTGAAGTTCTTTCTGAGAACATGGGTTTAAGCCGAACCCTGAGATAGAGTAGGAGTTAGCCCAGAGACATTTAGAGGGAATGGTGTTTGCGGCAGAGGGAACACAGAAACAGAGACCACAGTGATAGGCTCATGTTTCATCCTAATAAAGAGAGAGACATGGTCAGGTGTGACAGGCTTGGAGGGAAAGGAGAGGTAGAGAGGAAGAGAAGAAGCAGAAATGGATGTAAGAAGAGGAGAAGCAGATGGCAGGCGAGGAAAGGAGAGAAAATGCTTTGAGAGATTTAAGTGTGGGGCCCATCATCACAGGCCTTTTCTGGCACTGAAGAAGGCTGGGAGGTTGGGAGCTTCAAGTTGTTCGGGTAAGGACAACTTTGTTGTGGACAACGCACCCCTGAGCCAGCTTGAAGCTGGGACTCCAGCAGGGAGAGAGTGGGGACCTTGCTTATCTGAGCTCTCAGCCAAGAGACCTCTCAGGACAGTGATTTGGTTCCTCTCGAGGCAGCTCACGGCTGGGAGACAATGAGAGAGGTCCCTCTGGGCTCTGTTAAGCAGAGGTCTCCTGTCCTTACCTGTAGGGAGGCTGAGGCCAGATGCCAGTAGCACACATGAAGTCCCAGGAGGCCTGGACCCACCAGGACCTGGTTCTGTAGAACATGAGCCTACACCTTTGGAGACTAACACTACAGACTAGTTCATTGTCGCTTAGTATAATTCATATCATAACTAAGGATTGCCTCTTAGGAGAATTATATCCCTTACTTTAGAAGTCAGAGATAAGGACTTGATCAGAGGTTGTTATAAAAATTTATCCAACAAGGCAAAAGAATGACTGTCCTTTCAATGCTACTGGGGAGTATAATTTAAAAGCTCTACAGAGTATTATTTAGCGAAATGAAACTGTTGGACTTCCCGCTACCTTAAGCATACCACACTCTATGAAGGCCATGCATTTCCTGTAGCCCAGCACGCGTACTTCAGAACAGTTACGTGTCTGCTTCACACACTGCAATTAACATCTCACCACCACTTAATATCACAAGTCTAGTGAGTTTAACTTTCCATTAAACCCCTCTAAAGGGTTTCTGCCCTTTCATAGTAGGCCCTATTTCTAATTAAGTGCTCCATGTCCACTTTAATTATTGTTTGGATGAGTTACTTGACTAAAAGAATCTGTTTCTTGTCCAAGGATAATTATGAAATTAAAATCAGAACCCCAAAGGCATATTATTTACTTAAATTTCTTTAATAAAGCTGCCATAGGAATATGGGACAGGAGCCAGTGTCCTCATATTCAATAAATAAATAAATAGTGGAAAAGCACAGGAAATACATCTCACCAACTTTATAGATTCCTCAGACTAGGTTTGTCCTAGGTCATGTACTTGAAGCAGTCATTGAGGGAGAATAAGAAACAAAGAGAGCAATAATTTCCTCAGGCACAAGCAAGAGTCGGAGGTGAAATTTAATTTGAGTTAGGTTTGCACCCACCAAATTGATTTGGAGAATGAATTGTCCAAATTGGCCACTGGCTTGGGGGTTCTGGATACAACCTGCCTGTTGGACTACAATTCTAACACTTCTGGCAGCAAATCAATGCAGGGAAGTTTGTCCAAATTCCAGCCAGCCAGCCAGCGACTTGGATGTTTTGTTGTCATTACTGAGAGTGTGACTGGATTGTTGACTGAATCCAGAGAATCTTTGGTGTAGAATATCAGTGTTACTGGTTGAAAATGATATTTTTTAAGCCCTCTGTAATTGAACTGACAAGATATTTGGGTATGGTTTTATATAAAGATTCCCTCTTATAAAAACTACATTGCTTATTTTAGAAATAAACCACCAGGATCATTAAAAGCTGTTATGGAAAATTATCCCAAACTTGGAAATAAGGCAAAAGAATGACCATCTGTCCTTTCAGCGTTACTAGGGAGCATCACCTAACAGGCTTTCCCAAGAATTATTGGGAAAATGAAACTGTTTTTGGACTTACTGCTTATGATTGATAGTGTATCATGTAGGGATATGGCATGGCCAAAATTACAACTATGCTCATAATCTCTCTGAATCTAGTTTCTTCACTGATAAACCAGAAACAAAACTATCCCTGTAGACTGAATGTTTGTGGCCTGCTCAAGTTCATATGTTGGAACCTGATCACCCCTGTGACAGTATTAGGTGGAGCCTTTGATAGGTGATTAGGTCATCAGGGTGGAGTGGTCATGAATGGAATTAGTGCCCTGGTCCCTGAGATCCTGAAAGTTGCCTCACTCGTTCGCCATGTGAGGATAGAGTGAGTGAGGAAGAGAGCCCTCATCAGACAGCACATCTGCCAGCACCGTGATCTTGGACTTTCCAGCCTGTAGAGCTGTGAGAAATGAGTGTCTGTTTAAATGAATGCCCTAGTGCATGGTACTTTGTGACAGCTGCTCAAAAGGTTTAAGACACATACCCACCTTGTTCTGTCACATGAATACCACCTAAGCAAAGAATGAAACTTCACACTGTACAAGGAACTGCAGTAGAAAGCTATAAAAAACCATGTGGAACGTTCCCATTTGATAGAAGAAGGTGGAAAAACATTCAGAACAGTGATAGGCTCCTCCAAGAAGGTGTGGGAAGATTCTACCCTGGAGCTGGTGGAAGCTGCTTCCTTGACCATGTATTGTGGTACACTGCAGCCCTTGGCGTTACTAGAGCTTTCACAGAACTTGCCCACTCTTGCACACTGGAGACCTCAGCCTACCATTACAATCATAGGTGCATTAGGCTAGGGTTCTTGTTTCCCTGAAAATTGCTTCAAAACATCTCCTCAGAGTACTGGCGCAGCATGCATGTGATCTGCCTTCCACATTATTCAGAGTTTCATTTTAATGAATATTTTGCCACTTGTCTCTGTCTTTCTTCCTGCTACACAGACCATCCCACCATTCCTGCCTAATTAGGCCAATGGCATACAATCTTAGTACTTTGCATATGGCAGCATTCCACTGCATGGTACATTTCTGTATGCTAGCTTGGCTAGGATAAACAGATAACAAAAAGATCCAAATATGTAATGGCTCAACATATGGGAATTTGTTAACCATCCACAGAAAAGTCCAAAGAGATTCCAGATCACCAGCGAGGTGTGTGTATGTGTGTTTATTTGTATCTGTGTTTCTGCTTCATTTTGCCACTTTAAGAATCAGTGTTTCATGACTGGCTTTCAAGCTTTCCTGAGGGGTTGGAGCATTTCGGAGGCGGAGGGGAAAGATCACACATAGGAGGTTTTTATGGGACAAACCTGGAGGTGGCAGTCATGGCTTCAACTTACCTTCCATTGGCTAGACTTAGTCCTATAACCACAACTGACTACAAAGGAGGCCGGGAAACGGATTTTCCTAAACTGTGAGCAGTGTCAGCCACGGTGCTACTTTCTGAGATATTTCATTCTTAACATGGAAAAGAGTGGTGGCCTCACAAATGGTGGGAGGAAAAAGTGAAACCATGTTGGGGGACAGCCCTGGAAATACTAAAGCATGGGCAAAACACATTGAGGATAGCACAGTAAAGCATCAGGCAGTGAGCAAAAACAGTCTCTACGTGACCTACATTTGTAAGTTTTCCCCTTGCTTTAGACTATTCCTTTATGGGAAATCATGCCTGATCATTAGAAATAATCTCTAGACATGTTTATACTTATCCACGCACACCGATGAGATAGTTTTCTGCCATCTCTCATAAAGTAACATTGAGGAAGACTGTGGCAGCCTTTTGCATGAGCATTTTGACAATAATATGATGTCTGAGTCATTTCCTGGTACTTTGTCTACAGTAAAAAAATATGAGCTAAAAAATGAATGGCATGTCCCACATTTATGCTGGCTTGGACAGAGTCTAATTAATAAAAGCCCTGGTGGTGGCATCCAGTCCTGTACAGAGATGTCTTTAGAGTGGATACTGAGGAGTGTATGAATCCCAGTATCCTCAAGAAGAGTCCAGGGTTGCAGACATGGAGTGAAGCCTGCTCACCTTCTGTGGTGAGGGAAGGAGTCAACAGTTGTATCAAATCTCTTCTAAGTATGAGAGACTTTCTCAGCATGCAAAAGGTGAATCCCATTCCATCCTTTTGACTACAAAACAAAGCTTTTGCAGAAGCTCTTCCTCATTCTTCCTGGGCCATGCTAGCACATAAACAGCCTTTGTCTGCCTTTCCAGAGCACAGTGAGGGGTGTATGTGTGTGTGTGTGTGTGTGTGTGTGTGTGTGTGTGTGTGTGTGCGCACATGCATGCACACATGTATTCTAAATCCCCTGGGATTCTTGTCTGTCTGTTCCTTGAGGTCATCCAGGAGTAAAAGATATAGTGATTTTTAAGGTCAAAGTAGGCAACTTAATTCCTACATATATTTCTTTGTCTAAAGGTGGGCATTATGTATATGCAAGAAGTTATCATCATTCTGCACAAAAATGTAGACATGCCAGCACATTTCCCAAGGAAATATGATTTCTTGCATTAATAATGATGCTACTGGTGAATATTAGTATTAATGTTATCACCGCTATTCATTACTTTCTATGTTGGTGTTAATGTTAGAAAGTTAGCGTGGGTGATGCTCCAGGAGTACACCAGTGCTAAAATGTTATGATTTTGTGTTATCATCTTGAATTATCCCTTAACCTATTTTATCACATGCTCACAGAAGGCAAGGCAATATTTCCAGTAAAAGTGAGATAGCTCATGCAAAGACCTAGCAATAAAAATAATGGTGAAGGGTCTCCTGTGGGACTTGGTTCCTCCAGTCCTATGCTCACTTGGATCCTTGGTTGGGACTGAGAGTGAGGAAGAGCCCAGCAGTGACCTAAGTGGATCTTTTCTGGGACCTGAGTTTGAAGATGGTTTAGTACATGCAGGAACCTGCACAAGAGGGTTGCGTTTTCATTTTGGCCAAATCGGGGGCTGGTTGTGGACATGCTGAGACGCTTGCAGGTTTCTGGTGCCTGCAAGTCTTTGGCCTCTTTGTAAGAAATCAATAAGGCTAGTCTTGCCTCAGTGGATATAATTAGTGTCACTGAATGTTGTGGTTACTTTTCTCTCATTGCTGAGACAAAATACCCAACACCCAAAATTAAGGAAAGAAAGGTTTATTTAGCTCACTCTTTGTGGAGGTTTCAGTCCATACTTGGCTGACTGCAAGGCAGGGTGGCACAGGGCAGAGGGCAACAGTTCACGGCAGCTGAAAACAGCAAAGCACCAAGAGCACAAAGGGGAAGCCACGGAGGCAAACAACCTCTTTCCCTCCCTTACACTGTGTGCAGACTACCAGCCCCAGGGGCAGGTGTAGCGCTCACACCCCATAATCCTAGCACTGGACTATGGATCAGTCATTAATTCTAGAAGCCCACCTCATGACTGCATAAGGTTTTGGGGGGACATCCAGACACAAACCATAACACTGACCAAACCATGGGACATCTTAGATAGTTTCCTTCATTAAAAATCAATTCCACGAGCAACTCAAAAATCCTGCTGATGAGATATTAGAAAGACAAATAGGAATAGACATTCTATTTTGTGAGCTTAAAGACCAGTCCCAGGTTTCTAAACCAGCATTCCACACCTGAGCTGCCAGGCACAGAATTACATAGACTTGTATAGGTAGGTGGTCCCTCTGCCCCTAACATGAAGGATCTGTGTCTTTTGTAAGATTTCAAAGGGCCCATGATCCTAGAAGGTTAAGAAGCACTTGTTTGATAAAGGAAGCAAATAGAACCAGTAAATCTTTCATTATTTCACCACCATCCCCACATAAAAATGGAACACCTTCGCATTTTCCATGCCTTCCTTAAATGGAACTGGCTCTTGTCCTTCAGGTGGCTGAGAATTCCTTTGCCTTTTTTTTTTTTTTTTTTTGCTGGAGCTTCAGTGCTTCAGGCAGGGGAATGTGGATTTTTGTATTGATTTTTAAAAAGAGAATAATTCACTTTCTCCCTTTCCTCCCTCGTCTCTAGTCTCAAAAGTCCCCATGGTCGTCTGCCCCTTAATTCTCCCTGTGTGGTTCTGGTTACAAAGTTACATTCACAGGGAGCAAAGCAACCTTTCTTGCTGCTTTAGCCTGCCCCCATCTCTATGGTGCTTTTACTATTTACTGTCAGTATAATATTGATATTTCATTCCATCTTACAATTCAATAGGTACCAAGCCTGTCTTATTTCTATATGCTCTAGCGGGATATCCCAGCAACATTTTTTACAAATGTCATCATTCCCAACAACTCATTAATAACCAACATTAGTAGTTATAATACCCTATGTTCACTAAATGTATTCTTTCATTTCTGTGGCATTTCCAGATGTGTTATCTCTCCTTTGATTCTTGCAATACTGCTGCAGGCAGGAAGGAGTGGTATTCCCCATAGTTTTAGAGATGAGCTCATTGAGCAGGGCCTAAAGGGTTAAGTGACTGGCATGCAATCCTAGATAAGTTAGCAGCACAGCCAAGAATAGAACAGCTATCTAAACTTCCCTTCCTGCCTCCTGACACACTATACCTTTGTGTACATTTTTTGTTGAGAAATCTGCTTCTATTCCAAGGCACTCTGAAACCTTCAACTGGCATCTTGTTTTAATTATGCTACTTGAAAACTGAATGCACCGTGGCTGCCATCAGAAGGTTTGAGCTCTTAAATCACTCTGGAGGAAAGCTCTGGAATTTGACTTTTAATTAGATTGGCTAAAGATAAATCATGCCTAACTAAATGTGAATTTTTAAAATGATTCTGTTTTGCTAGGCAAATAAAGCCAGCTTTTACCCCTATGCATTGCAGTTACCAATCATCTCTCATCCCCCAAATTTTTTATATTCTTTTCTTTGCCTTTTTTTGGTCTTTTCTGTTGGAACTTCAGTGCTTCAGGGAGTGGGATGTGGATTTTTACAGTTTTTAAAAAGAGAATAATATAAAAAAGAACAATAGCAAAATACCAACAACGCAGACAAAAAACAAAGCAAAAACAGTAAAAATGCTACAGTTTCAGAACAAAATGCTAGAAATTAACAGTGGTTGTTGTATCACATATGTTATCCTCAGTGAAGTTGCATTGATCTTATTACGCTGAAATTTGCTAAAATATGCAAAAATGTTGAATTTTCTTAGGACTCGGGAGCCGAGGATTTCACCTCTACATCTTCTCCTCTTCTCTCACTTGTGTTTGGCAGAACAAAACCTGGGACACTAGGCAAAGTTTTGGTCCCTTGTGTTTGGCAGAACAAAACCTGGGACACTATGCAAAGTTTTGGGTGGTCTGGAAAGTGGATTAAGGACTGAGTGAAGAGCCAAGCACTGTGCCGGGGAAAGAGAGAAAGTAATTCCTAACATTGAAAAGGCTGTGCTCTGAAATGTCCAAAGTCTATGAAGCATATGGACTCTTGGAGATAACAAAACCCTGTCCTCAGTATGACTGTTGACCAACTACATACTGTTTGAGCACTTTCTGTCAGTGTCAACTGTCCCCAGTATAAAAGTCGAGTAGGTGCTAAAAACAAGGTAGCTGACTGGCCATAGTATAAACAATCCTATCAATAAGTATACCAAAATTCCTTGTTAGTTCAGTTGGCAATGAAGTGCTTTCATATGTGCTTAATTTTGGCACATTTATGGTGCAGGAAGTTGGTGGAGTGGGTTGTTAAATGAAGAAGGTGAAGACTTAGTCATCTCAAATACTCATTTGAAAGATCTCTGCCTCTTCTGGAACAAATATGGCTGGGGAATAATATAGTATTATGAAGAAGAATAGTGAATTATATACGAGAGACCAGGCTTGTGGGAGAAGGGAGTACAGAGGCCAGAACCCTGAGTATGGCCTCCTGGCCTTGGGCATCGCGGGGTCAGGGGGCACACACTTAACTCTTCCTTTGTGTGCCCCTCAAAGGAATACATTCATCCCTTTTGTGGAATTTACCAAAGAAAACACACTTCAATGAAATCAGGCTAAAATAGTTTAGTAATTGCTGATCAAAATATTTCCACCAGGCTATGTGGCAGCCCCTGGAATCCCCTAGCATCCTCATGAACTGTAAGTTCCATTGCCTCTGGGCAAACCAATGGAGTCATTGTGACTGAACTATCTAAAGCCTTTCTGATCTAGGATGAAAAATTTCCCTGAACAGTGGGTGATCTTTCAAGCATCTTTGAAAAGTAAGGAAACACCCATGTAATGTGATTGGCTGATTTCTTGATTACACCAAAAGAATTCACGGCAGTTAAGCTACATGTCAATTTGCGTAGATTAAGAGGTTGACTAGAGAGGCGATTGGATCATGGGCCACCATACTTATCAGTGGATTGACCCACTGTTGTTCATGGCTACATGTGCCACTAGGAAGCAAGGTGTAGTTGGAGGAGGTAAATCACTGGAGGACATATCTCTCCAGGACTCTTCCCAGTGCTCTGCTTCCATTGCCCATGAGGTGGGCAGCGTTCCCCCACCACAGCTATCCGCAGTGATGTTCATGCATTAAAGCCAGTCAGCCATGGATTGAAACCACTGCACCAAAAATACACCTCTCTTCCTTTAAGTTGTGGATATCAGCTAGACATAAAAACAGAAGATTTAAAATTAATGGAAGGAAGCATAGGTGAAATACCTGAAGCCATAGATGAAGGCAAGGATTTTCTCAACAGAACTTAGCAGAAGAAATAGTACTAAGAATCAACAGATGGTATTACATCAAATTTCAAAGCTTCTGCATAGGAAATGGAACAGTCAACAGAGTGAAGAGACAATCTTTGGAATGGAAAAAATTTTGTCAACTATTCTTCTGATAAAGGGTTAATATGTAGAATATTTAAAGAACTCTGAAACATTTACTCTCACAAAACAAATGACCCAACCAAAAAAGAGACAGGTGGAAGAGGAACTAAATAACCAATAAATACACAAAATTGTCGAACATCTGAGATTCCCTCTTACTACAATCAGAATGGCTATAATTAAGAACTCAAAAAAAAAAAAAAACCCCACAACAAATTCTGGTGAAGATGTGGGGGGAAATGAACACTTGTACATTATCAATAAAAATGTGAACTGATATAACCACTGTGGAAATAAGTATTGAAAGACCTTCAGAACACTAAAAATAGAAATTGCACTTGATCCAGTTATACCTATACTGGGTATATTCCTGAAAGAGTCAAAGTTATCGTGTTATATGGATACATGAATATCTATGTTTATTGCAAAACGATTCACAATAGCTAAGGCCTGGAAATAGTCTGGACACCAATCAACAGATGAACAGAAGAATACAATTATTTAGCCATAAAAAATAAACACATACCCTTTGCAGGAAAATGATACATGTTGGGACCACATTAAATGAAATAAATCAGACACAGAAAGTGAAATACTACAGGATTTCTTTTACATGAGGAAACCCAAGTAGAAATTAAAGAGTAAGTTAAAGGAAAAATGGTAGGGAGTTTTTGGAGATGTACAAAGGGATCTGGGACAGGCAGAGAGGGAAAGGTAAGGAGGGAGGATAAAGAGATTGAAAATGGTCAAGATGTGATATGTACATATACCAAGTGCCCCAAACAAAAGTAACTCATGTATCACAAAGGAGCACCAAATTTTTAAAAAGTTACAGGTATAGGTATTTTGTTTCAGCAATTCAAAGCTGACTAGTGTAAGTTTGTGCATTTTGACCTGCACTTATGAGAAAGCTAACCGGTAAAGAAAACTGGTGCCAGAGAACTGTAGGTGTTGCTAACCATGTAGTTTAGAAGTCCTTGGAACTGGATGCAGGAGGAGTTTGGAAACATTAGGAGAAGCAGGTTAGAGGCAGCCCACAGTGCTGTAAGAAGAGCCTGGGTGATTCTGGCTGGCGCTCAGAGCAGAGTACTGATGAGAATTTGGCCAATAAGACCCAGCTCATGAGGCTTCAGTAGAGAATGAGGACTCCAATGGGAACTGGACTAGAGACCATACATGAGACACTCTAGTAAAAAGCCAAAAAAATCTATGTTTTGTCTACATCCTAAGACTTTGTGTGAGGCTAATTTAAACATGGTAAACTAACTGATCTGGTAGAGGAAATTTCAAGGCACTCTAAGATTCAGGCTGTGACATAGGTACTGCTTGCTG
Source organism: Dinomys branickii (assembly GCA_004027595.1). Taxonomy (NCBI): domain Eukaryota; kingdom Metazoa; phylum Chordata; class Mammalia; order Rodentia; family Dinomyidae; genus Dinomys; species Dinomys branickii. The sequence goes on along the minus strand of PVLD010018705.1, from coordinate 6,879 downwards.
CTTTTAGCCAGATTTGTAGGGAGAATCGGGAGCAAAAAAGCAGAATAGAAAGATAAGAAAAACTTAAATCTTTGGCCAGAAATAAATCATATGTAAAGCTGAGGCCAAAGGAAGTCTTGTTACTGATGTGATTAGTGCCATTAAGAAGAAACCAAATACTCCGTACCAAGACAAGAAGAAAGAGGCCATGAAGAGATCTCCAGAATCAGCAAGACCCCACCCATCATAGGCTCAAATATTCAAAAGTAAATATTTCATTTGAGAAAAGAGTCCCTCAGCTCCCTGCTTGAGAAGAGCTGCCTGTGGAATTGGTTCCCAAGGATTCATTTCATCATGATCAGTCACGTAGACACTCAAAGGCTACTACAGCTATGGTCCACAAGGGCTTGGTTACTGCTTGAGTTGGCAGTAGACCTTGGTGTCATCTACATGTTGCTGGTTTTTCAGGCATGCTGGATGAATGTAAGAGTTCTACAGTCAGTAAGCTTTCACCCATATTTCAAAGGAAGATTTAAAATCTTCCTTTGGGAGGAAGACCACGTACCCCTGTAAAGGAGATGTATGAAGATGTTGAAATGGAGCCAAAGCTACAGCGGAGACCCCTGAAGTTAGATATGCCAGTAACAGGGAAGGTCTGCCAAGGAAAGCCAAAGGCAGTGAGCAGAACTAGCCCAGTACAGAGGCTGTGTGGGCTACATGCAGCAAGATTAGAGGGGCCAACCTCCTCAGTCCTCTGGAACTCACATTTTGCTGCCATGTGCCCTGGATGCCATCTATGGAGCTATAAAACTTAATGTTTGCCTTGCTGCAGCTTAACTTTATTCTGGTTTGATCCTTTCTAACCTTTTATTGCTTCACTTTGAATCAGGAGTATTTGCTCTGTGCTATTGTACCTTGGGAATACATAATCTGTTTCTGACTTTTAAAAGGATTCACAGCTAATAGTTTGCCTTGAGTCTCAAAGAAGATTTTGGATTTAGACACTTGAGTTATGCTGGAACTGGTGAGATTAATGCAGTTTTGGTTGTGCAAAGAATTATTGTATTATGTTAGGCAGAATTATGAACTTATTATCTGTATTTGGAGATTAAGTTTGGCATAAAGGGATGTGTCAAGTTGATAAGGGGTGGAATGTTATAGTAAAGCTTAATTGCCAATCTGATTGGATTAAAAAGCTCTTGGAGAGGTATTTTATCATGGGAGTGCTGTATTTATCAATGAATTAATACACTGATGGTTGCAGGTGAAGTGCTGTCACTAGGTGGGGCTTATGTGGGGGGGCTCACTGGGACCATGCCTTTGGTCACTTTGGACCATGCCTTACCTTTCACTGGCACTCTCTCCCTGTGCTCTGCCTTCTCTGCTCTTCTACCATGATGCTCCTGCCTTGGAGGGATAGGGAGAGTGGGTGTCAGATATTTGACCCCCAAAACGGAAAAGCTGATCAACACAGAACTAGTCTGAAATTTCTCAAAAACTCAAATAACAAGTGGTTCTTAAGATCTTTATGGACTGTTTCACATCAGGAAGATGTATTAAATTTTTTTAGAAGCCGAAAATGAAGTGGCCTGCAAGGCTGCATACTGGTGATGTCAGAAATATTCATCAGGGACAAGCTTAGAAAATTAGGAGGATTCAAATATTACGGTGTTTTCCGTTTGGCAAACAGATATTGAACAGACAAAAGATTTGCTTTATGGTGGAAAGAGAACATACTGATAGTAGATTCAACAATGTGGAGGTACATCTAGTGTTTCTCAAAGGTGACTAGTTCACTACGAAATTGTAAGTTGATTAAGTTTGCTTTTGGTGCTTTCAGCTCCATCCTCTGCTATGTCCCTTACTTCTAGACCCACTGTGTTCCAGTCTGTAGAGCACAGCTCTTGGACGCCTATCTGTGAAAAGCTGTTGTTTTCCCTTACGACTCTTCCACAGTCCACTTTAGCCACTTGCTCCCACTGTTTCTCCATCTTCCACTTAACAACCCACTAAGTGTCTGAATATTATTGTTTTTTGGCTTAATTTTTCTGTTCTCAGGGACCATACTTTTTAAAGATATTTGTACTTTGAATTTTGTTGAAATTTGTTTTATATTCCTAAATATAGTCAATTTTGACAAATATTCCAAGTGCACTTAAAAATGAATGTATATTCACAAATGTAGAATGCAGTGTTGTGCTAAAATTTCCCACATAATTACGGATTTTTCATTTCTTCTTTTAGTGCTGTCAGTATTTGCTTTAGATATTTTGGAGCTGTGTTATTGGGTATATAGAACTTTAAAATTATTTTATAGACCCATTAGATTGACTTATCATTCTTATCATTGTGAAATACTCATTTCTCTTTGTTCTTTTTTTCTTTCTTTTCCTTCCTCTGTTTCTCTTTCTCTCTTTATATCTTTCTTTCATCCTTCCATTCTTTCCCTTTTTTCTTCTTTTTTTTTGAGACAGGGTCTTGCTATGTAGTTCAACAAGGCTTTGAACTTATTTTATAACCCACGCTGGCCTTGAACTCATGGCACTCCTTCTGCCTCAGCCTCCTGAGTGTTAGGAATAGAGGTGTACACTACCATGCCTGGATGAAATAATCTTTATCACTATAATATTCTTAAAGTCTATCTTATGCAATAATCACATGCCCATATCCTGTTTTTTATGTATGATATGGATGATTATATTATATTATCTTCTTCATTTTAATCTTTCTTGTATCTTTAAACTTGAATATAAATATGTTTCTCATAAACCATAGATAGATTTTTATCTAATTTCATCTTTGGAATGTTGAATCTACATATTAATATTTAATTATATACTTGGGTTTAAATATTCAAACCTGCAATTAATTTTCTAATTAGCCTCCCTCAGTTTGTTCCTCTTTGTCCTTTTCTTACCTTAGTTTTGACCAATCAAGTATTTTTATAATTCCATTTTTCCCTTTACTGGCCTTTTAATTAGATCCAGAATCTTTTACTACTTTTAAATGTCACCTTTGAAACCATAGAACTTATTCCTTATTTAGATCTAATAAACATTAGTATTTTACCACTGTCTAGAGGCCCCGTCTCACTTTTAAAGGAAAACATTTTCTTTGTTTTTCTTTTTTTTTTTTGGCGGTACTGGGGATTGAACTCAGGACCCTGCGCTTGCTAGGCAGGCGCTTATTCCACTGAGCTATATCCCCAGCTCCACCACTGTCTAGAAAATTCCAAATCTGTCTTTATTCTGTTTTACAAGCTAGGTTTACAATAACATTTAAACTTACCTGTTTTTATTTATTATAAATCTGTATATGACATCATATTTTTTTTGGGTTTTTTTGACATCATATTGTTTTATGTGCTTATATTTTGCCTTATTTTACTGTTATTTGGTATAAAAGTTAAAATGTTTCTCAAAGTTTTCTGACAAGCATATTTTCAAACCTCTTAACATTTAAAATTGGCCTTGTCTTTTCACATGAATGGCAATTTCTCTGAATATGAAATGTGGCATTCACAAAATTTTAACTTTTATTGATTATTGATTTTGTTTTTAATCATGAGACTTACAGAAATTTTTCTGTATTGTTATCCAAATATTTGCCAGTTCTTGCCTAGAAAGTCTCTTCTTATTGCTTATAAATGTGACAGTTTTCTATTTATTTATGTTTATGCCTGTAAATGTCATGTTCTACACCAAGGATATAGCAGTGAAAGATAAAATTAATGCTTTCAGTGAATGAATCATTAATCATTACACTTTCTACTTGGGAGGTAAATAAACGAAATATTCATCACAGCTTCATGTGTCAAGGACTGTAATATGAAGGAGAGCAGTGTGGGATTTCAGAAGAGGAGCACACAGCAAAGATGAGACTCTCTGGTAAGGGTTCCTGGAGGAGGATCAAAGAACTACTGTACCACTTATGGTCATTATTATTATTGTTGATGTTATTATTATAATCAATGTATTACTTGTAATTTAGTTCCTGCCTCCCTGAATAGAGCCAGGATTGCACTAGCAACAAACATATCTTTGTGCCCATGACTGGATTCTTCCACTAGTTGACCTAGGCCTGTATTCTGAATCAGTTGGCCCAGGAAGAAGACCTACAAGCTACAGCTGCAGGAGGAGTTGTAATTCAATATTATGTGTACTCACTGATCTCAGAACAGCCAGCAGACTATAGATCAGGGCTTGAACTGAGCAATACCCCCCTCACTTCATAAAAATCCTAAAATAGTGACATAAATGACTGGAGTCATGTGCTTAGCAAAATAGAATTGATGGTGGTTTCAAATTTATTTTATAAAACTGCCATTTGTTTGTATGTTGTATTTGCATTGCAAAATGCACCTCCTTACTAAATGATAACAGGATTTTAAAAATATTTTAATCCAAAATAGCCATAAGGAAAATGAAAAAATCTAAGTCAGATAGATGAGTCCTACAATCCACATTTTCAAAGCAAGTGTAATATTAGACATTAATAATAACACATCTCTAAAATTTTATGTATATTTTGAATAATTATTGTATTGAGGCAATCGAGTATGAAAATAGCTAATTATAAAGTAATGAGAAGCAGGATATTTAATATTTAAAATTAGGGGATATGCATAAAATTGCTCTCAACTTGAGTATAAAATTTCTTTTTTTAAAGTAAAAGCAATAAAAGATATTGTTTTACCTAAAAATGGAGAAAAGAATAAGTATTCAAGGAAGGAGAAATAAATGAAATATTAAAAAGAAAAAGTAAATGAATCTGCCACATAAAAATTAATAGATAATAAGTCTCAGGAAGATTTATTTGAACAGAATCAAAATGGGTCAGCTGCTGGAAATCTAGTTTAAAATTTCTATAATAAAAATGAACAAAGAAGAAAAGTGGATAAGACTTACATAGAAGTTTAAATATATATATATGTATACATGTTATGATTAAAAAGTATATTTGTTCTTCAGGAAATTGAAAATCGTTCAAGTGAAATTTGTGTGAGAAATTTAGATGACTAAAACTGACTCAATGGGAATCATTAAGCTTAAGGAGGAAATTAAGGTAGCAAAGGAATTATTTTCTCACCCCAGACAAGAGCACTCGTCTATTAAAACATTATAACGTAACAATAATTCAAACTGGTAGCAAGAAAGTAATAGGCAGACTGAGCCAATTAGAGTGTGACAGAGACACCTGCTTCAAGTGGACTGAAACACAAGGAAACTTGTTCCTTAAGGTGCCAGGGAGCCCATGGGCTGTGGGTCCAACATGGCATAACAAGGGGCTCAAGGTTGTCACGAAGGAGCTGGTCCTGACCTGATCTCCATTTGGCCTCCTGAGGTTCCAGATAACTTTAGCAGCTTCGGACATCATTACCCAGGTATAATAAGATCTGGAGAAGGAAGAGAAGTCTGCTGCTTTCGTGATCCTTTTAAGAATGAGAAACTCTCGCAGACCTGCAGATAGTATCTATCTTAGTGACCAGCTTCAAGTCACACAACCATTCCTAAATCACAGGCAAGGGAAGGCCTCAGTCACAGTTCAGTAATCATAGGTATTTAGTAGTCAATTGTTCAAACTAAGACAAAAATTCTTATAATAGAGAATCCATATCCACTTTGGTGTATTTCAGGGTCATTTTAAACTTTTCCTACTGTAAATTACATATTTCTTGTTAAGTTTACATTTAAGTACTTTGTTGTTTCTGTAAACAAAACTGTTATTATATTGTCTAACTCATTGCAATTATTATACATGAAAGTTATGAATTTGTATGTTAATTTTTATAGCCCATTTATTTACTGCAGTCTATTTCTGTTTGTAAAGATTTTTAGTTAAATCTCCATTTTCCAGATAGAAATCATATCATCCATAAAAAGAGGAAATTTAACTTTTTTTTTACCAGTGTTTCTACCTGAAGCATCATTCTTCAGCCCAACAGGAGTGGCCTCACACCTCCAGAACGATGTTAAACAGAAAATGTAATAATAGGCATTTTATACTATTCCTGATTTAGGATTAGTTAATTCCTTGCCTTAAAAGTCTCTTAAGGATAGGCGACCTTTTCAGCATCAATATGTTAGACATTTACTCCCAGAATCTAGTATTACTATTTTGAATTGTATGAATACTATTCCTAACACTAACCCATCCTGGTATTTGTGGAATAATTGTTCTTCATCATACTAGTCCTTTAATGAACTACTTGATTCTAGTTGCTGTTGTTATATTTGAGACATTAATGTGTATATTTGAAAGTGAGATTAATATGCAGTTTTTCTTTTCTGTACCATTTTTGTCAAGCATTGGTGTTAATGTTAACTTCATTTTACAAAAACTAGTTAGGAATTTTTTTCTTTTTATATGTCATGAAAATTTTCAAATAGCATTGTAATTTATGCTTTTGAAATAAGTGGAAATTCTTATGTGAAAATATTTGAGCCAGTGCATACATTCTATGAGTTGACAGAGGTTTATTTTGAAAAATAGTCCTTATTAATTAGTCCATGTAATGTTGATCTGTATAATTTTTATGCTTCTTCTGGGATCAGTTTTAATGAATTATATTTTCCTAGAAAATTATTTTAACTAAGTTTTAAAATCTTATTCATAGTTTCATATTTAAAATTTACTGCCACAGAACTGTGCAAATAATCTCATTTGAAAAATAAATTTATGGTGTTACTCGGGTTTGCTTCTTTTTTTTTATTTTAGAAACATAAAAGTACAAAAACATATTGACAAACAGACACCCATTATCATAGAAAATAGTACAATCACAACTAATCTATAGACAAGGAGATATGGTCTCAACAGTAGTTGTTGCTTTATCCATTGATATCTTCGAATTGTAGATGTATGGACCCATATACAGACATGCAAATTTAGTCAGACAGT